>PVLA01009573.1:43571-73587 GCA_004027455.1 Hydrochoerus hydrochaeris | reverse complement strand
TGAAAGAAAAAAAGAAAAAGATTTACTATTAGCCATTGTTGATGTAATAGTTTTGGGTAATAATATTATCTCTAGAGTACAAACACTAAGAATTATATTAATTAAAGGAAGAGAAGTTGATAGAAGTGAAAATAGATTCACTTTTCAGGTTAATTGATTCTTTGAAAATCTCTGTGATATCCTGGTATCCTAAGAGAGGTGAACTGAGTTCAAAATGTGTTTAATGGAATTCTCACTGAAATATGATCTCATCTAGTTCTCTTAATATGGTTAATCTCTGATGATGCTCCTTTACATATTTTTATTCTTTCTCTTTTTTCTTTTGCTACTTCCTCTAGTGTCCATGAAAACATAAACATGCCTTGCTTATCACTGTGTCCTCAGAGGATGATATCTTATTGAACACAGTAAATTCTCAGTGATGTTAGCAGCCAGCTAAATTCTGAATGATTGAATAAATACATGAATGAACTAGGTGGGCACAACAATGTAGGAAAGATAAAGAGATGTATTTATGTGTGTAAAAATTTCCAAGACAGGCATAAGTATGGAGGTGAAGTGTTAAGAACATAAAAAGAAGAAAAAAGTAAATTTAGAAAAATGGTACCTAAAGCCAGAACAGAAAAAAAAAATTATCAAAAATAAATCTCCCTATTTCAGCCAACTCCTGCCCAAGAAATGACCATAATTACTCTGTCTTAATGTGAGAAGAAAATTTTAAAGTCATTATTATATTTCACAACTTCTGAAGACCCTTGGAAAGAGGTATGGGCAGCATCTATTTCTGTATCTGCCTTGGGATTCTACAAATATTCTTTGTAAGAAATGTAACAGAATTAGGTGCCCTGAAATGCTTGTTTTTAATTGACATAAATAACAAGCATTTTCTTCAGTGGCATGCTGGTCCTTGTTAAAAAATGCAAGCATTAGTAGTAGTGAAACTGTCAGTCTTAATGCTGTTTAAAATATACTTATAGAAAAGAGGGACAAAGAACCCTTAAGAACTTTAAATTTAGTAACAACTTCATCAGTACTTCATTCTGTGAATAAGTAAGAAAAAAACTAATTTGGAAATAATTTGACATAGCTTTCTTACCTCCACAGAAATTCATTCCGATGAAGGAGTCAGGGAACATAGATGCCCTAGATGCTCCCTATTATTTTTATAGCTAAAACCTGTTTGATTTTGTGGAACATTTTCTTGTATTTTATTTTTTTCTCTAACCCCATTTTTGTTCATTGTTTAATTTCTTTTAGCTCTATTTTGAGTACTGGAAGGAAGAAAGGATTACCTAATGGCAAGATGAAGACCCAGGTACTGCCACTACCAATGTTAATTTTAAGGGGAAGTCTATGTATTCCCATCCATGCTATTTTCTCTTCAGAAAGAGATCTCTGCCTTTTGTTTTTTGTATTTTAAGGCTAATTACTCACCATCTAATTTTCAGTGGCATAGTCATCCCAAAATATTACCTAGTATATTGTGGAGGAAAAAGCAAGGATTGGAGGAGGCAGTATTCATTGATGTGTGAAGGCAACAATGAACAATCCAGAGAACACTGCAATTGTATTTTTGCTCTAAAGAAAGTCATCAAGTGACATCTCAAGATTAAGGGCCAGTTTAAGGACCAAACCCTCTAGTTTTCTATATTATAATCACATTTTTAAGGTAGTAAAGTAGTAATAAAATTATACTTTGAAAAAGTCAATTGTCTCCAAATATACATCCTGTATGTCATATGAGATAGATGTTCATCCCTATAAGTCACATCTTACATTTTTGAATGCTTATGATTAGTTCCAGCACTTCAAAAGACACTGTCAGAAAGAGTAAAATTTCTGGAAAATAACATAGGGACAACTATTTCTTTTCGTTGAACTTCTGAGTCTAAGACATATATATATTTGAAAGAAATATGTGTTAGGTTATAAGATGGGCATGGTGGCTCTTGTCTATAATCCCAGCACTCAGGAGGCTGAGATATGAGAATTACTGCTATTTGGAAGGCAGCCT
The DNA here is from genome assembly GCA_004027455.1 of Hydrochoerus hydrochaeris. Classification (NCBI taxonomy): domain Eukaryota; kingdom Metazoa; phylum Chordata; class Mammalia; order Rodentia; family Hydrochaeridae; genus Hydrochoerus; species Hydrochoerus hydrochaeris. Next base: position 71,573 of record PVLA01009573.1, on the reverse strand, counting down.
TGGTCACATAGTAAATTCAAGGGCAGCCTGAACTACATAGTGAGAACTTATCTCAAAAAAAAAGTGTTAAGTTATAAATTCAAGTGAATCATTTTCTGGAATGGATTGGCTAATAAAAACAGTTAGATTCAAAAATATTTTTCTAATTTTATGGCAATCCCACCAGATACTGTGTCAATTTATGACCCTGTGGCCCACTTGATACTGTGACCTCTGTTGATAAAGTTGTTATTCTCTGTGTCCCAATATGCTCTTTTCCTTGAATGTCAGAATCACCATTCTCTATTCTTTCTCTCCTTCTTTACTGTCTACTCCTTTTTGGTAGCTTAGTCTCCCTTGTTCCTTTAGTCTCCCTTGCTGGGTCCTTCCCATTATCCTGCCTGTTATTACTTAAATGAGCCAAAACTTGGTTCTTGAACACTTTCTCTTTTCTATTCAATTCACTGCCCGAACGATACATTTCAGTTTCATGGTTTTCACTCTAGAACACAAACTTGAATTCTAAACTCTAAGAGCCAGTTGACTCTTCCACAAACATACCTGACAGCTAAAACACATTTCAAACTTATGATATCCAAAATAGAATTTGTGATCTTTCTCAGTACATGTCTTCAAATATGTCCCCTGAAGATGCTTAACACTCAGTCACACCAATTCTTCTACTAGCTAAAGGGAAAAAACCATAGTCATCCTTGATTCCCTTCTTTTTCTCATAGTCTTCATTCATCTTATCAGTAAATTCTGTCAAAACTGCCTATTGGTTTTCCCATCCTGCTTCAATACTTTATCATTACAAAACCTGAATTTTTCCAATATTGATTGTACTGGTTTCCTTATTCCACATTTGTTCCTATATTGTATTTAGTAGAGAATGACATTTTTTAAAAACTGGGTTAGGTAACATTTTCCTGTGTTCAAACCTCAGGAAGGCTTCCAATTTCAGGATAAACTCCAAATCCTTGGTCAGCACAATGACCATTCATGTTCAATAGGATTTGGCTCACCGCTAACCCTCAAAACAATTTTTAATTGCATCCTCCTCCCACCTCTTCTGTTGCTTCCAGATTTCCCAGCACTCTCTTCTAGGAAGTAGGTGAGCCTACTTGTTTGCTATTTCTAGATCACATCAAAATAGATCGATATTAAAGTCTTTGTACATGTGCAAACATGGTTCAGCCTTTCCTTTCCTTTCCTTCTAGAGACTTTTCAAATGTTGCCTTCCCAAAGTTGTAGTCTGTGAACCTGATTCAAAAGTGGCAGAAATTTTCACTATGCTTTTAATCTTCTATCTTAGTTTGTTTCATTTCTTTCATTAAATTTAACATTGTCCACTCACACATTATTTTGCTTCATATGTCTTTTCACTAAGAAGCAAAGCAAACTAACAAACAAACAAAAAACTACAATACCGTGAAATTAGGAACTAAATTTGTTTTGCTCATTGTGCTAGTCTCAATGTGAAAAACACAACCTGATGTTCTTGGCACTAAAAAATATGAGGATTGCAGGTGTAGTTGAGTGGAGTGCTTGCCTAGCATGTGCGAGGCTCTGTGATCAATCTTCAGCATGGAAAAAAAAAACTGATGTGTTGAATTTTAATAGGCCATGTGAAACATATTTGTAATGAAGAAATTTTGAAAATAAATATAGAAGACAGAAAACAGGCAGGTAGGCTTTGTAGAGATGGGAAGGGGATCTGGAAATGGGGCAATATAGGAGGGAAAGAAGAGGATATAAAAATGATCAAGTTTTGATATATATCTATATATAATATACCACAATGAATGCATTTATTATGTTTTACAAACATATACATAAGACGAAAAGCTTCACAACCTTAAAAAATAAATTTCAAGTTACAAATGAAAGAGAAGTTTAAAATTCTAAGTGATTTTATAATTAATCAAACTCTGCTAGTGCTTGAGGCACATATAAAATAATTTATGACTTTTAAAGGCAACATATAAACAAAAATATCCATTTTCAACATAGAAAATACAAGGTCAAAATTGTTTTTCTCCTTTTTACTACAAAGTTAATACTTGCAACATGTTACTTATTTTCTTAGAGCTTCAGTTCTCCAGTGTGTTAAAAGAAAAAAAACTAACTCCAGTTGTGAATATTAATCATATACATTTAAAGTTGGTACAAAATAAATTATCTTAGCAGTAGTAATAATAATAATTTCTGCCTAAGTTACCACATAGTAATTGCTTCCCATTTGAAAAATTGGCATTACAAGATTTTCAGGAAGTTGTTTAAATGGCCTCTTTAGAATCCTATCCTGAGCTGAAATTTAAATAAACAGAGATGATGAGGGGACCAGTGGAGCAACAGAAGTTTTGGAAATTTCTGCACACATGACTCATTCAGGACAACCTAGAAGATCCACTCCAGACCACCACTATTCAGACGTCTCAGAAAACTAGCTTGTTGCTACAGTGCAACTGAGATGCATCTGCATGTCTTCTACAACACAGAAGGTATAGATTTCAGGGAAAAACAAGAACTAGCATGGCCCTCTAATACCCCTCAGGAGCCTGGATTGTTCCCAAGGATCACCAGCTGACTGGTTGAGTAGATGAAATATAGTGTCTGCAAATGGGAAATTATTGCTTTGCTATATCTACTCAAAATAATCATGAAATGTTCCTTCCTGTAAGAATTAAACAACAAAAGATGTACCATTCTTCATAAAGTCAATATGTACTCCTTTAACTCATTTCATTTATCTATGATTTTTGCTTCCTATCTTGGTCCTTTTTCCTCATCCTTTAAATCTCAGTCTGGGTTTCTCTGTGATTCAAAACATGGCCAAAACACATATTGTAGAATTCATGCTTTTCTTCCGTTAGGCAGGTAACATGTAAATAAAGAATATGGACAATCTTAACTTATACCCCCCCCAAAATGATCTTCACTCCTCTTGACATATTCTTTTCCTCAAAACAAAGAACCAGCTTCAGTCTACAATGTTGGTCTGTTTTCAGGGAAAAGCCAGAGTTCAAGGGTAACCTTATAAAACTCCAATGGTTCAGGAAAAGAGAGCAGAGACATAGATGTGTATGATTTGATTTCATTTTAGATGAGGCTGAGGGTATAGGTGGGGAACCAGACACTGGGCACAGCTCAAAACACCATTTCATTGAATATAAATAACTCTGGCAAAGGTCACAAGAGTTCCCTGGACTGAATTAATATTGCTCCCTGCCACCCTAAAGCCAAATCCTCTTTTTCAAGTAAAAAAATATACAAATGTGATTATAGTTACGACTTACACAGTAAGACTTCATCCAGTCGTTTATCTTCCTGAGCCAGTCACTGGAGGGCCAAAAATGTCCTGACTGCAAAGCAATGTGTAATTTGGGCTGCATAGGACTACCCAGGATCACCCTTGTCCAGGGGCCAGAGCAAACTTTACCTGGCCAGAATCTCAGCAGAATTAATTTTTTAAAGAGAAGGTCACTGGCAGGACCTCAGGAAATGAGATCCCAAGACATGAAACTAATTGTCTAACAGAAGAGATTTTACATAGGGAAAGAGGCACTTCCTTGTCTGGCGAGGTGGATATATGGAGGGAACAGAGCCCAGGAATGGCCAAATGCTTTTGGAAGCCCTTTATGTGGTTTGTGTTAGGTGAAAGAGGTTTTTTGTATCCCATCAGTTAGAATTAAATAAACTTTTACATAAATTTTGTTTCTTTTTCTTTTCTTCAAAAATTTTTTGTATGTTTATTGGAAATTTATACAAAGAGAAATAGAGAAGCACGTATGTTAAATGCACTGCAATGTATTTGTTTTAAAAGGTTCTATGGGCCTCTTTCACTAATGGACAGTATAAATGTTTGTTTGGTTGTATGACCAAATAGACAAATAGAAAACTTTTTTTTTTATTTGGCATGTGAAAGCTACTAGCTACATGGCAGGATCCTTAGGAGTTGGGCATTTACCTTCTGCGTTGTAACTTACATTTCCTATAACTGTCTTTAATATACTAGATACTCAACATTTCTCCCATGGAGGAATAACCTAATAGGTAGATTAAATCAATGCATGCAAAATCTGAAGTTTCCAGCATGTGATAATACACAAGAAGAAGGAGGAAATGCCTCCTTCATTCATTTTTTAAAGTAATTTGTTCAACAGAGGGTCTAGAGTGCTCACTCTGTGTCAGGCTATGTGATTAAGTTAAGTGATGAGATATAAGCACATTTTTTTCCTTAAGGAGTTTAGAATGATGTAGGTGAAGATAAATGGGAGAGGGGAGGTAGAGAAATAATTTCAAGTTGTAATGCAATATAGAAAGACCATCATAAAAATATAAGAAAATGCAAATGAGTTTAATAAGTTTTATCTGAGAAAATAAAATCTTTATAAAGAGGGAAATACAAATCGTTCCTAAGGGTACTTAAAGTGTATGCATACTTAGCAAACACTCTCTTATGTACTTTGTTTCCCACCAAATTAATTTTCCATCTTCTCTGTTAAAATTGGCAAAGGTGAGGAACAAAACCCACATCACACATACTGGACTGCAGTGACTTATCGAAAGACTCTCAAACATCCTGGAGATCCACATACTAACATTCTTTGATACTTTCAATATGTTAAAAAAAATTTTAACTGCCCAAACAATGTTTTCAAAACTGTGGGCTGATTTAAATATTTAGTAAATTAATTTTTAATGTAAAAACACTATGTAACATAAATTGTAAAACTCATAAGAAAGTGATGATTTATTATAGTTTATTCATTGGATGATTTAGTAATAAACACAAGCTCAGCATGCAACAATGGGTGTATTTATAATTTCATTTGAAGATCATATAGAAGTCTAAAGTGCAGATGACCCTCTAATTGTGAGACCTGAGTCAGGCATAGCACTTGATCCATTGTTTTGACCACTTATATTCACAGAAGAGACTTAGTATGAACTTTGGAGAAGAAATATAAGGTATAAATATGATACCCAGAATTTGCAACATAAAAATGAAAATTAAAAGGCAATGGGCATTCAATGATGGATGCACAGCCATGAATGCCATCACAGTCTTTTGTCACATTTGTGATGTAGTATTTAGATCACATTCAATGAAAGAGAATTATACAGAGTCATGGACACTAGGAGACAAGGCTACTAGGGCCCACCTGAGAATCAGCCTACTGACTATGCAGAATGAAATAAAATCTAAATGGCATTATAACTCATAAACAGATTTTGTGACTCTTACAATGCTGTATCTGGATGATCATATTTTCCTCCAGAGATGTATGAACTGTTGTAGAAAGAGTAGTTTAAAGAGTAGGCTGGTCTCCAGCATATCTTCTGTGAAAGAATGAAACTCAACTTAAATCCATGCATCACCCACAAACACAAACAAATGATACTTCAAAAATGTGAATATGAGTAGGCATGGTAGTACATGCCTATAATTCCAGCACCCGGAAGGCTAAGGTAGGAGGATTGCCATGAGTTTCAGGCCAGCCTGGGCTACATGGTGAGACCATCTCAAAAAAAAAAAAAAAAAAAAAAAGAAAAGAGAGAAAGAGAAAGAAACAAAGAAAGAAAGGCAGAAAGAGAAAAAGAAAAAACCTCCCCTAAATATGAATAAAAGAAAAAACTTGACTTATGTTTACCGTGTTTCACACCATTTTCTAAAAATTATACTGAATAAGGTACACCATATTGGAAAGAGACTTAATCCTTTACAATTCTTGGCTTCTGTCTTAATTATGTTTTTCTTGTTGCTGGGACAAAATACCTGAAACCTAAAAGGAATGAAGGAAAGGTTTATTTCCTATAGTTCTTGGAGGTTTTTTTAGTCCATACTCAGTTGGCTCCAAAGCAGTAAGGCATGGTGGTGCAGCCCTTCATGATGGCTGCAAACAGCAAGGCGCAAACTTACAAGAGAGACACACATTCTTCCTGCCCTTACATCTTATCCTGGCTCCACCCCTACGTGTGTGTATCACTCACACCACCAATTTGAGCTCTAGACAACAAACCAATCACAAATACTACATTTGGTTGAGTCCACAATTGTGGACCACTGACATAAAACATGACCTCTTCTCACTTTTTTGTGGTTCTTGCTTTATGCCTAGAACCAAAATACTGAGCAATTTCAAGTTGTTATCTCTAGTTTCCTCTTTAATAAACACAGATGAGAATGGGAAGGAGGAGTATTTTCTCAATTTTATCATATTTCTTTATTCATGTCCTTCCCTATAGTCCTCCCTGTCTACTTGTCCATTCACCTCAGTAAAGTTCAAGAAATTTAGCTTCTCTTATTTCACTTGAGGCTGTTTCATGAAAATGAACTTGCCTTCTGAGCAAGATTATTTTTAATCATAACAATGCCTTATATTAATAAGTAATAAATTCTTCAGTGATAACGACATCTGTTAAATTTCAACTTTTAAACTCTTACCACAAGCAATGTATCAAAAACAATTTTAGATTATTTAATAATGGTAAAAGATACTTGTTCACCTGATTCTAACACAAGCATACTTTAACACATTTGCATCATTTTTCTCCAAAAGAATAAACTTTTGGATACAATGCAGATGTACACAATTTCTGCAAAAAAAGATAGTTTTTCACAACATTTTGTACAAATTAAAAGTGAGATCTGATGTAAACTAAAGAAATTTTAAATAGTCTGAACCTCCATATTTTCTAAATTTTGTTTCACTTATTTGTTGGACATAGTAAATATTGATAGATACCTCAAACTCAAAATACTCCAAAATAAACTAGTTTGTTTTCCTTCTCCAAACATTCAAATTACACCATTATATGGATTATCAGAAATTATGTCATAATCTCAACTCTATTAATCTTCAAAACTATAAGGCAACTCAGAGAATTTAAATTATTTGCCCAAAGTTTCTGGAATTGGATACTAGTATCTCCTCCATCATAGTCCTATCTTTCGATTTTGTTTTTATTAATGACATCATTAAAAGGTCCTACACTCAATTGTTCAAATCATCAAAGTCAAACCTAGCTCCTTCTCTTCCCTATACCAAATCACCTGCCAAGTCTCTTTCCTTACCTCTGGACAATGCTTTTAATTACTTTTCTCATATTCATTTATATATTACCCAGGGCTATTGTAATGGTCTCCTAAGTGGTTTACTTTGACCTCTAATATCCACTTCCTTTATGTGCTGCAGATAGCAACCTGAGTGGTATTTTTCTTAAACACAGTTTGATCATGTCCTGGAAGAGTTCTAAAACCTTTATTGTCTTCCATTGCCAACCAAATAATGTACTTTGTCCATATCCTAGCAATTCATGGATCTGCATAATATAACTTTTATAAACATTCTCAACTTCATCTTATAGTTAAGTGGCATTCCCATCTCTAATATAAAACATTCTATTTCCAGAAAATACCCTATACTCTTTTTTTGTGTTCTTGTCATTTCTTCCACCTGTTTCAATGTGGTAAAATTCCTATCCTTAAACACCAACTAAAGTGTTAACATTCTTATTAAACCTTTGATGATACACCCTGTTTTTATGATTCAGCTGAAAGTTCTCTGTCGTTTCTGTGTTATTTGTGGCCCTAATCACATTCTTTGGTTTTACAGGTCTACAATTACTTCTACCTTTCAGAAGAACAATGACAACAGAATATTCATCTGTGAGCTCTGTATGCCTTGCTCTGTATGCCACGCTCTGTATGCCCATTGTGGCTCTTACCCACAATGGGGCTCAATAAAGCTTCACTGAATTAATAAGCCCAGTGTATTTATGGAATGGAATCTAACTTTTCAAGACAGATGACTGCCAACTTCTTTCTAGCATTTCTATCAGGGGTATTAGAAACCTCCTACACAGTCCTTTTAAAGCCTTTTATGATAATAACTATTCTCTAAGTTTCCTGTGTCTTATTCACAGCTTTAGCAGTGCTGAAATCTGCAGAGCAGTGGAGAAGGCTGATGAATGATACTACTTGCACACTATTCCTACTTTCTTAGTAATATTATGTAAGTCATATTAAGGATAAAACTGAAAACAAGATGTTAATTAAAAGCAGTTGTTCATGTTTTCTAGATTTTGATTTTGGTTTTACCATCAACTAGCTAATATGACTCTCTTGCATTTAACAGTCAACTTCTAAGAATTTCACCAGAGCTGTCAATCACTAGAGCTTCCTGAGTTCAAGTTTATTCTCAACCTTAACACCCTATCCAAATTTCCAGATGAGTAATTAGTTCTAGGTCACATAATCTAATTGTCTCTTTTCATTGCACCCTTAATACAAATATAGAGTACTCAGTCACCAATTTTTAATATCACATTTTCTCTTCAGTTCACAATTAAGATTTATTTTATTATTTCCCAAGATTCCTATAAAAGTCTATGGAAGATTAGGAGCTGTCACATAAATATTTTTAACACAAAAATATTTTAAATATTCTTGTTGGGAGCCAAGATTTATATCTTTTCAATAACATCTTGTGGGGAATCCTCTAGCCAAACCACAAGCAAGTCTTCCCCTGTAGGTTTCACTTCATTGCATTTTGATTTATTCAGAGTGGAATAAATGAGGTTGAACTGCTCAAAAATGTTATATGAGCCAGTGGAAAGAAAAGAAAATACATTTCAAGTTAACACAATTACCTCAGTTCAAATATGGTCATGACTTGGATTTTAGTATTGCATTGTTATTCACAGTTTATTGTTAATTGCAGTACTGTCCACAATGTGATAACAAATGCATTGCGTTTGTCTTGAAATATGAAGCCTTACTGGAAAATAACCTACATTTATTAGCTGCATCATAATTGCATAGCTAACTTTAGCTAACTTTAGTGAGCATTTAGCAATGCTCAATAATTCCTTTTATCTTTAAATTAACACTATACTGAATTACCAACACATAACAACTATTTCAAATGTTTTACATATACTTAAAGCTCCCATGTAGCTCTTACTTAACTATGCTTATAGTAAATTACCTCACCATTTGTTGTAAAGCTCAAAAATATTTAATGTACTCAACTATATAATCTAAATGGGAAAATTCTCCAATTTCTCTTTCATTTTATTGCAACTCACAAATACTCAATTCCTTTTCCTACTCACCTGCTAGGAGTACACCTTTTCATCCCTTCCATGTTAGGCATTTACATGTGACCTGCTTCGGCTGCTGAAGTTCAGCTGGGTCACTGATGAAGGAAGATTAAAGTGAGTACATAATTTTCCACATTCTCTTTTTATCAGCTGTAACTCTTGGCAATGTCCAAAAATGTTTCTATTCTGTCATGAGTTAAAGGTAGACATGGAGCAAACCTCCAGTGACCTGCAATAGGTATAAATCATGAGCAAGAAATACACACATCTTTGTAGTATGAATTTAGTAAAATCTGAGGATTATTTGTTACCTTAAATACCTAGTGTAAAAATAGTATAGGAAAAACATGGAAAGAAGAACCCCAAAAGCTTTTTTTCTCTCCACAAAACCATTAACTAAATTGGTAAGGGCTGTCAGACTCCATCAAAACTCTAGAAACTAATTAAAGTTATATAGCAAACAGCCAAATGTTTAATCAAGAAAAAATCCAAGTTTCAGAAAGATAGCTTTTTGACATTTTAAATTACTTTCCTCCTCATTCCTCATTCCCTATTTCCCATTCCTCAGCTCTGAAACAGCCTGGAGGCCAAGAGGTACATTCCTATAGCAAAGGTTATGAAGAGAGCTTATTCTCAAGTATTTGTAGCTAGTGTCTTTGCCCTCTTTGGAGTTGACTAAAAGTCCAGCTCAATCTATTTACCTTTATGTTTCCAGTTAATAAGAATCCAGATCTATATAGCAATAAATAGTCACATCAAGAAAATGGAATGAACATAAATAAATAACCTAATGCTACATCTCAAGCTTCTAGAAAATGAAGAGGAAGTCAAACTCAAAGCTCATAGAAGAAAAGAAATTATAAAGATTAGAGCAGAAATGAATGCAACTGAAACTAAAAAAACAGTGTAAAGAATTAATGAATCAAAGAGCTGTTTTTTGAGAGAATAAACAAAATTGATAAACCCCTAGCCAATCTTATTGAGAAAAAGAAAGAAAAAACTCAAATCCAAGCAATAAGGACTGAAAAGAAGGAAATTACTACAGATACCATGGAAATTCAAAAGATCATGAACACCTAGTTTGAAAATCTCACACAGGATGGAAAACACAGAGGAAATGGACAGATTTCTAGGAACATATGTACCAAGGCTCAATCAAGAAGATTTAACAATTTTGAATAACCCAATATCAGCAACTGAAATAAAAAATGTGATTAAAAACTTACCAACAAAGAAAAGCCCACATCCTGGTGGATTCACAGATGAATTCTAAAAAAAAAAAAAAAAAAAAACAACTTTAGAGACAATTTAACATCAATATTCCTTAAACTCTTCTATGAAATTGAAAGAGAAGCTGTCCTCCCTAACTCATTCTTGGAGGCAAGTATCACTCTAATACTAAAATCAGAGAAAGACCCAACCAAAAAGAAGAACTATAGACCAATCTCACTAATGAACACTGATGCAAAGATTCTTAATAAAATATTGGCAAATAGAATGCAGCAAATCATCAAGAAGATTATACACCACAATCAACTGGGATTTATTCCAGGAACGCAGGGATGGTTCAACACATGCAAATCAATAAATGTAACACACCACATCAATAGAGCCAAAAATAAAGATCACATGATCATTTCAATAGATGCAGAAAAAGCTTTCAATAAAGTGCAACATTTTTCATGATAAAAACACTACAGAAACTTGGAATAGATGGTATGTAACTCAATCTCATAAAGGCCACATATGACAAAATAATAGCCAACATTACACTAAATGGACAAAAAATAAAGCCTTCACTCTAAAATCAGGAACAACACAAGGATGTCCACATCACCACTACTATTCAATATGGTTCTGGAAATATTAGGCAGAGCAATCAGACAAGAGGGAGAAATAAAAGGAATAAAAATGGGAAAAGAAGAAGTTAAATTATAATTATTTGCAAATGACATGATACTCTACATAAAAGACCCCAAAAACACCATTAAAAGACTACTAGAGGAAATAAACAAATTCAGCAACATAGCTGGATACAAAGTCAACACTCAAAAATCAATAGCATTTCTGTACACAAACAAAAACTCCATGAGAGAGAAATTATGGAAATATTGCCTTTCACAATAGCATCTTAAAAAATGAAATACCTAGGAATCAACTTAACCAAGAATATAAAAGATCTATATGCTGAAAATTATACTACTCTAGAAAAGGAGATCGAAGAGGATATTAGAAAATGGAAGGATATTCCTTGCTATTGATTAGGAACAACCAAAACTGTGAAAATGGTCATTCTCCCAAGACTTTTATACAGATTAAATGCAATCCCAAACAAAATGCTATTAAACCTTATAGATATACAGAAAATATTCCTAAAGTTCAGCTGGAAACAGAAGAAACCTAGAATAGCAAAGGTGATTCTGGGCAACAAAGACAAGACAGGAGGTATCTCAAATCCTGATTTGAAACTATACTACAAAGCCACAGTAATAAAATCAGCATGGTACTGGCAAAGAAATAGACCTGAGGACTGATGGAACAGATTAGAAGATGTGAACACTACTACAATGACACTCAGTCACTTTGTATTTGACAAAGGGGCTAAACCTGTTCACTAGAAAAAAGATAGCCTCTTTAATAAATGGTGTTGGAAAAATTGGCTTTCCACATGCTGAAGACTGAAAATAGACCCATGCCTATCACTGTACATCAAACTAAAGTTAAAATGGATCAAGGATCTAAATATTACTGGAACACTAAATCTACTGGAAGACAAAGAAGGTAAAAATCTTGGAGAAATAGGGGTAGGGAGACAATTCATGAATAAAACACAAACCACATGGGAAATACTTCAAAGAATCAACAACTGGGATCTCATATTATTGAAAAATTTCTGCACTTCAAAAGAAATCACCAGCATAGTGAAAAGAAAACCCGCAGAATGGGAAAGAATTTTAGTCAGCAATCCCTCAGACAAAGGGCTTATATCAGAACACATAAAGAAGTGAAAAACACCAAGCCCCCAAAATTCAAAGACTCTTTCAAAAAATGGGCATCTGAGATGAACACACAGCTCTCAGAGGAAGATATACAAATGGCAAATAAATACATGAAGAAATTTCACCATCACTGGTCATTCAAGAAATGCAAATTAAAACAGCATTGAGATTTCATCTCACCATGGAAAGAATGGCTGCCATCAAGAAAACAACTGATAACAACTATTGGCGAGGATGAGGAGGAAAAGAAACACTTATCACACTGTTGGTGGGAGTGCAGACTGGTGCACTCAGTATGGAAATCAGTGGAAATCAGTATGGAGATTCCTCAATAAACTAGGATTGAAAGTTCCATTCAATCCAGCTATTCCCCTCCTGTGTATTTTTGAAGAAAAATTGAAAATGTCATGTTGCAGTGATATATGAGCACCCATGTTCATAGCAGCACAATTTGTGATAGCTAAATCTGGAAACAACAAAATGCCCATCAACTGCAGAGTGGATGAAAAACATGTGGTATTTTTATACAATGGAATACTGTTCAGCTGTAAAAAAGGATGATCTTGAGGCCCTCAAAGGTAAATGGAGGCAACTTGAGACTATTAGTGAAATAAACAAGACTCACTTTAGTAAATATCACATTGTCTCTCTAGTGTAAAAAATAATAAGAACTGATAGAATAATGGTATCCAAAAAGTATAATAGATGTAAAAGTATAATAGATATAATAGATAATGTAAAAGTGAAAGGAAAGTGCTCTAAAGGATATAATGGTATGTGTAATGTGTAAGATAGATGACCATATTACTAAATTTCTGTTAGATCATTGAACAAAGAGTTTGCACTGTCAATGTTTGAGTGTCTAACCACTGTTTATGCTTTGATTTTGTAACTTTAACAACTATTGTTAAGATAACAATATGTAATGCATCAACTAGCAATTTTATGCTGTTAAATTTTTTTGAATTCTGCATTCTTTTTTCTTGTTTTTTTCTACTTTGTTTTTTTAATTTTCTTTTCTTTCTTTAAATAAAATAAAAAATTTATTTAAAAATTTAGAATAAATCTTGAAACAATAAATGAATTGCCTTCCAATAAAAAAAAGAAGACTCTAGGGCTGTGGGGGCTACAAGGAGGACAATTATCAAAGCTATTTAAAGGCAAATGTATCCATGACCTTGAGTTAGGACAAAAGATAAAGATTGGGCAAATATAAAAAAACTGAAAATGTTGGCAAAAAAGACTGAAAAATGAAACCATTTGTAGAAGAATAAAATAAAGAAATTCTAGTAAATGAAAAGTCTTCTGTGTTCACAAGCAGAAAAACTTAATACTATTAGAATGGGAATATTTGCTAAATTAATATATAGAGTCCATGGAATTCCTATCAAAATTCCCCTTCCTTTTCACTAAAATTGATAAGGTGGAATTTCAATGAACCCCAAATAATCAGAACAATTTTCAAAAAAAGTTCAATTTTGGAAGACTCATATTTTCTGAACTTAAAACTTACTGAGAGGTATAATAATCAAAAACAGTGGTATATTAGCATAAAGATGGACATATAAAACAAATGAATAAAATCTGGAATCTAGAAGTAAACTCATACATCCCAGGTCAATTAACAATGGACAAGTCAATGATCAGTGGCCCTCTTCCCAGGCCATTCAATAAAGGAAAGAATAGTCTTTTTCAATAAATAATGCTGAAAAGCAAAAGAATTCCATGAAAAAGAATGTCTTTCATCTTTACCTCAGCACATATACAAAAATTAACTCAAAACAGATCAAACTTAAATGTGCAAGAGCTAAAATTATAAAACTTTTAGAAGAAAATGGGATAATTCATAATATTAGATTTAACAGTGGAGTCATATTTGACATCTAAAGTACAAATGAAAAAAAGTAGAATAAACTGAATTTCATCTAAAGTAGGAACTTAGAGTGTGGGCAGGGAGAATTAGAAGAAGGCCCACCTGTGCCTGCTGGGTACCGCCACCTGAAGGCCCTCTCCTCCACGTGCACAGCATGAACAGAGAGAACCAGGAGAAGACCCTTCCCGGCCTACAGGGTGCCACCACCAGAAGGCACTTCCCTCTGCATTCCCAGTGCAGGACAGAGAGAACCAGATCTGCCTCTGCCGGCCAGGCACCACCACTAGAAGGCCCTTTCCTCCTCACGCCCAGTGCAGGCCAAACAAGACAAATCCACCTCTGCCTGCTGTGTGCCACCACCAAAAGGCCACATCCTACAAGCAGCAAGTGTGGGCAGAAAGAACCAGCAGATCCACCTTCACCTTCAGGGAGCTGCTACCAGAAGGGTCCTTCCTGCAGGCAGCCAACAGGAGCAGAGACACACAGCCAAGTAAGCCCTGTACAACTGTAGGCCACTATTTGAGGCCCTCAGACAGCCATCATCCACTAGCAGAATCAGACAAACACATCCCTGCGTGTGTGCCACCATCATGGGAGTCCCAGTGTAGACACACAAGCCCCATCTACATGCACCTATGGTCATCAGCAAAACCCCAATGTTACTGCATAACTCTGGAGAAGTCCATTCCACACCCTGCTACCTCTCTGTAAATCTGGAATTAGAGGAACACAGGTGCCTGTCCCATCCACCTAAATGGCCTAGGGGTAGCCAATATGGGAAGTGCCTGGGACCCCACAACCACCTTGTTGGGAGGAACCCAGGAGAATGTCAAGATCAAGGAGCAAAAGGCAAACTCAGACTTCTAGCCCACACACAATAAGTCTGGGAGATATAGTCATGGAAGAAAACAGAAGTCACCAGCCACGGCCATGGTGGAACCCAGGAGGCTGCACAAAGAAGCAATTCTCATGCCGCCCTCTTGGTAAGTGCCTTCCTTCAGTGTGATCCAAGAGGAGAATCAGAGAGCCACCTCCAAGATTGGGCCATGGCCATGGTGGAACCCAGGAGGCTGCTCAAAGAAGCAATTCTCCTGCAGCCCTCTTGATAAGTGCCTTCCTCTGGCATGAGCCAGGAAGAGATCCAGTAGTATCTCCTGTGAGCCTACTGGTGTGTGGGCTTGGAATCAAATATCCCAAGCTCTCCCCTCCCCCATTAGCAACTGGGGATAGAGGTCTGAGCATCTCTTGGCAGGATGACTTTATGCAATATAGCAATATGGGGGGTCTCCTATATCTTCTCTTTGAAAGCAAGTGTTGTTTTCAGTTTTGTTTCATTATGATTAATTGCTTTACTCTATTCAATATTCTTTTTCAATTGATTTTATAATGTTCTGTGTTTGGTTTGATTTTGCTATACCTAATTGACTAGAAAACTATTGTGAAGATAATGATATATACTATGGTACCTATTACTGTTGTCCCGGTAACCTGCTATGAAGTTCTGTACCAAATTCACTGCACTGTCTCAATTGGCTTTGTTCTGTTGTTTTTCTACTACCTTTAAAATTAATTAATTAATTAATTAATTAAGAGAAAAAAAAGAAAACAGATGTCACACACCTGAAGTCTCTGAGAGGATAGCAACTGAAGTAAAGAAAAAACTTCATAAGACTGTAAAAGCAGACAAATCAGAAATAATATATCAAGTAAAAGAATAAATCACAAACATACTGAAAGAATTGTTCAGCAGATCTAAAGAAGACATAGACAATAAAGAAGGAGCATAGAAAAATGATGGAAACCTTGAATGAATATAGAAAGGAATTACAATACATGAAATAGATTAAAAGATAGATGCAGGAAATTAAAAATTCAATTGAAATCTGGCAAAACCACTTGAAAGAGACTGAAGATAGACTTTCAAACCTTGAAGACAGGATTGCAGCTAGTGATTGTGAAAGGAAAGATCTCCTAAAAACAACACAGAATCAGGAAATAATGGCTATAAGATAATGCAAAGAAGCATAATTTAAGAGTGATAGATATCAATTAAGAAGCAAGAGTCAACACAAATGAAATTAAAAGGATATTCACAGAAGTAATAGAAGAAAACTTCCCAAAGATGGTAAGTGGATCTGTCATGCAGATAAGTGAGGCATATAAGACTCCAATTAGCCATAAGCAAAGTGAATTGACACCCAGACATATAAAGTGGATCTGTCATGCAGATAAGTGAGGCATATAAGACTCCAATTAGCCATAAGCAAAGTGAATTGACACCCAGACATATAATAATCAAGATCCCAGAAATTCAGCAGAAGAACAGAATATTAAAAGCCATTAGAGAAAAGAGACAGATCACCTATAAAGGAAAACCAATCAGGATCACAGCAGAACTGTCAACACAAACCATCAAGTCAAGAAGAGTTTGGAGTGAAGTGTTTCAAACCCTAAAAATATATAGCTTCTAACCCAGATTGATCTACCCAGCAAAACTACCTTTCAAAATTGATGGAAAAATAAAGATGCTTCCATGATAAAGAACAACTGAAGGAATTCATGACTACCAAACCAACCATATAGAGAATGCTAAAGAATATTCTAGAGAGAGATAAAGATGACAATGGTTCCAGGAATAGCAGCAGAGGAGGGTCAGCAAAAAAGATAGGCAATTGAATGACAGGGAAAAGTGGGGGGCCAACAACAGGAGGATAGCGGGGCAGAGACAGACCAATGTATGCTGATTGTAACCATTAATGTAGATGGCCTCATGTCAGCAATAAAAAGAAACACAGGGAGAGTACATCAAAAAACAAGATCCATCAATATACTGTATACAAGAAACACATGTAACTGGAAAGGAAATTCATAAACTGAAAATCAAAGGAAAGAACACAATTGTTCCATGTGACAGGAGACCAAAAAAAAAAAAGCAGACATAACTTGCCAATCAACTGCAGAATGGGGAAGAAAGATATGATATTTTAATGCAGTGGAAAGCTACCCAGCTATAAAGCAGAGTAATCTCAAGGCTCTGGTAGATAAATGGATGCAACTGGAGATCATGTTCATGGCCAAAACAGTACGAACTCATGCACATGAACCCTAGCATAAGAAACAAAGGGATCCAAAAGCAAAACAGTTAATGTGAGAGCAAAGGAGAGGAAACACCTGGGAGGGAAAGGTAGAAACTACTGTCAATTTTTGATTGTCTTATCTTGAACTCTTGCATTGTTTACACAATGTTGTTAGGTTTGGCTTTGTTCTGTCTTTTGTTAGATTACATGCTGTCCGATGGTAGGGGCAACTATTTTGAATATAATGGGATATTTAATGGTAATCATGGTTTCCTATTATATTACTTTGAAGTCTTATAATGCGTTCATTCATTGGTTTGATTGGTTTTTTACTGTTTTGGTTTGATTTTATTATGTGTGATGGTATGAACAGCCACTTTGAAGAAAACAAGACATTATGGCAGACATTGCTGATTTACCACCATCTTATTTTGAACTCCTACCATGCTTTGATTGGTTCTATCCTGTTGTGTTTTATTTGATTTTATTATGGGTGATGGTATAAACAAATTTTTTGAGGAAAATGAGATATTATAGTAGCCATTGTTCATTTCCTGTTATTTGGTTTTTGAAGTCCTGTAATGCTCTCATTCTTTTGAATGGTTTTTATACTATTTTGTTATGTTTGATATTATTGTGTGTGAAGGTATGCTCAACTATTTCAGAGAAAAGAGACATTACTGTAGCTATTGTTGAGGTACTGTTTTCTTGTGAAGTGCTGTGTTGCTTGTATTGTTCTGTTCTGATTTGCTTTATTCTGTTCTTTTGTTTGATTCTCTTTAAAATTTAAAAAAAATCTTTTTTAAAGTAGAAGCTTATGCATGCACTCTAACAAAAAGTATCAATATAATTATAAAAATACTTCAAAATATTATTTCTAACAAAGACATATCTAGAATATAAATTCTAGAATATATAATGAACTCTTACAACTCAACAGAAAAAAAGACATTCCAATTAAAATCACTTAGGGTAAAAGGCTTAAATAAACATTTCTCCAAAGAAGCAAATAAGTGGCCAATAAAGATATGAAAAGATGTTGAACAATATTAGTCATTGGGAAACGCAAATCAAAACTATAATGATAGAGACAAGTTCACACCCACTAGGAAGGTAGGAGTAGTTGTAATAAGAAATACTTATAATGTAGAAAAATAACAAGTATTGGTGAGATCATACACAAATTAGAACACTTTACACTTCCTTTTGTAATAAAATGATACACCTCTTGTAGAAACGGTTCAGCAATTTCCTCCAATAGTAAAGCATAAAATCACCATGTGATCCAACATTTCCACCTAGGTGGAATCCAGGAAAACTGAAAATAATGTTCATATGAAGTAATTCATCATGGTCAAAAAAATGAATGCAACCCAGTACAATTTAAATTATACCCTTGTGCATTCCCTGGAATTGTAGACTTTGGAAAATCACAATTTAGTATCAGATTGATCAACTCTGGATTTTATAACAATACCTCTTCTTGAAGATACAATGATAGGCATAACCAAACAAGTAAGAAACTCTTCACAGTCTCCAAATACTTAAAATCACAGGTAGAGACACAATCAAATATGACTCTGGGATGCATCATTGAAATATCTAAATTAAACATTGTGCCAGCTTCATAAGTACTTATGATTAATGTCTATTATAAGTGTCACTGAGCACCTATAATGTGCCTCCCACTGACTCAGCTCTTAGCCCTTATAGACATGATATTATGGTTGGGACAAGGGTAGAAGGAAATAAATATACTAATGAGGTAATTTGGGAACTTGATTACTGACAAGAAATATGACATTAAATGAAGAAATAGAGATAGAGCAAGAGACACATTGTTTTATGCAAACAGGAAAGTTCTGCAGATGAAAAATTTAAACTGAGATTTGAAAGCCAAAGCCAGTGGTGGAAAGTTCTAGCAATAGAATTGTCTTCACAGAGAGGTAAACAATGGTAAAACCTGATGGTGGAAACAAGCTTTGTCCTCTGCCAAGCCACAGAGATCTTTAGCTGGAGAATAGTAGTAGATACAATATCTGATGAGACACAACAGCTGGGCAGTGATGGTACTGCAGGGACTTGAGTCTTGTAGATTAAAGCATGACACAGAAACTTTATTCTCCACACAAAAAGAAGTTATTAGAGGAATCTAAGAATATGACCTGACCTGCCCTTTTAGAATGCCATCCTAGCTGCTATGTAAAGTAAAAAGAGTAGAAGATGGGAAAAGCAGTTAAGAGACTACAACAGAACAGACAGGAGATGATGGCAGCCTAGTCAGAAATGTAAAGATGCAGATTTGGTTACAACAAATCTGAGTATATTTTCTGATTCTTTTCCACCCACTTCTGTCCTTCTTCTTTCTTGGGTTTCTCTTTCTCTAGGTTAAGAAAATATAAGGCTTTGCCCTTAACAAATGGACTGAGAGTTCTTTAAACACAAATACCTAAGAAATTTAAACAAAATGAGAATAACAAGGAGACGTGCCATGTATTAAATTTCCTTTAGATCATATGCTCTGATTTCTTTAGATATTGGGCTAAAGCTTATTTTTGTGGAAGAGTTACAGTCTCAAAAAAATAAAAGTATACCTATATATACAAATACTTTTTCAGCATTTGCATCTTCTTTATTGCTTAACAAAAGCCTTTCCTCAACTGCATTAGGTGTGATTTGTCTCTTAAATCAGAAAAAGAAATGAAATAATACAAAATACATAATTTGTTTCAACAGCTTTACTATTTGGCACTTTTCTAAAATCCACACATGCTAATATTTTCATTAAATGCTTAATATCAGGGTATTTGTCAGAATCAAATACTTTTGTCATTCATTAATTATCTGAAATTCATCAACCACTAAAGCACAAGCAGTTTAAAAATGTTACTGTGATATTATTCTAATTTTTAATCAAAATATCCTAATTATAATTAATTTGGAATTAAACTGTTTAATAACACATACAGATAGCCAATTTCTATGTAAGAATGATCACTCCCTATGACTGTGTTATGACTGGGATCTAGAATGTACAACAAAAGAATGGTTGTACTGATATCTGGTTTGACGGCTGATGGATTTTGAGGAAATGATTGGGTCAGAAAGACTGTAACTTCATCAAGAGATTAATTCAATGATGCATTTATAATATGACAGCATTATTGAAAAATGATGGAAATTTAGGATAATGGCCTAATTGGATAAAGCAGGTCATTGAATGCATGACCTTGGAGATTATACTTCTTTTCTCTCATTCCTTTTTCTTCCCTCCCTTATCCTCTTCTCTGTATCTCTTCCCATTCCTCTGCTTCTTTCCCCTTTTTTCTCTCTCCTTTCTGATTTAAATGAATTGAGCAGCTTTCCTTTTTATGATATACCTGCCTTGCCACAACCCTAAGAGTCAGGTGAACCCAGGCTGAAATCTCAGAAACCACAAGTCCAAATCCTTTAAGCTGTCATTCTCAAGTTATTTTGTCATAGAAGTAAAGTGCTAAAACACAGATTAAGCTCCCAGTAAGTTAATATTTTTTTAATATGCACCTTGTGTTCAGGACATCATGACATAACCAAGGGTAGGGGAGATACAGTGCATGTATATACACCAAGGAGACACTGCTCTACTTCTCTGAACTTGGAGTATGATCTGGCTACCATTACTTCCTCCTTTTAAAAGAGCTACAAACTCCCAAATGATCAGGTGATGATCTTTAGTAGTAAAAAGCTAAAGTTTTAAAAATCGTTCTCCCAACCACTTTTTCTAGGTATGGAATTATGTGGCATTCATGAATCTATTTTTTTTATCAGTACCAGGGATCAAACTCATGACCACCTGCTTGCAAGGCAGGCACTTATGCTGTTGAGCTAAATCCCCAGCTCCTCATGAATATATTTTAAACTTGATTGTGATGTAGGATGTTGATAAAGAAAACATCTATCAACATAGGATTTGGTGATTCTAATGGTATTACTGACTAAATAGAGAAAGAAATTACAGGCTGGTACCTAACACTGACAAAATTAAAAGTCATTGTTCTATCTTCCTACAAATTCAATTGAGTAAATGTAATCATGAGTGAAACTGGCCCATCTATGTTCCACTACAAATACTTCTAACTGACCTGTGAGCAAATCTGTTTCATGAGTTAATTCAAATGTGTGAATTTATTTTGGTAAATATATACACTTCATAACCAGGCTGGCCTTGAACTTACTATGTAGTCCAAGATAGCCTTGAACTCATGTGAATCTTCCTATCTAGGAGACAAGACAAGATGGCCAACCAGTGAGCAACAAAATACAAAGCCTCCCAGGAGAAACAACTCAAATGCCAGAATAAAACACCCTGGAGAGACCCAGACACAGGGAGATGGATCCTCTTGACAAAGGAATAAACTAAAACATAAAAAAGCTCATCAAATACATCAGGACTACAACTGAAACAGCTAAAAATTACGGGATACAGCATTTTCGTTCATGGTGACCCACCAAGTTTACAAAGGCCTGAATCTGTGCCAGTCAGCAGAGCTGCCCAAATTCGTTCCTGCCACCACTCAAAGGAAGCACAGCAGTGCTGAAGTCAAGGGTTGGTGAGCCCAACAGAGAGCGGAGCTGGTGAAGGGTCCTCCATTAATCCATGGTCAGTGCTGGGAATGAGACATCCCCAAGGGAAGGTTGCAACCAAATGGGCAACATGTTGGAATCAGACAGGAGGAGCCTGAACTGGGAGTGACAGTGACTTCAGTTGGTTCCTCTCTCCCAAGAGCAGATTCATGGGATTTGCTTGGACTGGGCCATGCCTCTGGCAAGGACACAATGAGCCATCCCAAATTGATTCCCTGAACCTAGCAAGCACTGACAGGGTGAAGAGACCTGAAGTTTGGCTGGCCTGGTGGGGAACGGCAGGCAAATACAGCCACTGCTTACACCTTAGTGACAAGAGCAGGCAGGAGAGGGTGGAGTTCCCTTGCCACCATGCTTCAGAGGAAACGTGGCCAACAGGGAAGGGGGTTGGAACATGCACTGTAACCTGTGTGGAGGAATCCAGGGCCATGACAGGAGAGAGAGGCAAGAGGAGGCCCCCAGCTCACAACCCTGAGAGCACTGATACAGGAAAAGTAAAAACAAGGGAGACTGAGGGTGGCAAACACACAACATAACACATGGTTTCAATGGACTTTAAGCAATATCTTTGGGACCTTGTAGATGAGTTCAAAACTGAAATATTAAATCAGGTAAAGCAAGATGTGAGTAGAGTAAAAAAAGAAATGCTCTCAGAAAGCATATCTCAGGATGATACAGATGGAAGAAGGGAGGAACACAAAAAAGGAGAAAAACATGCGATAAAGAATATAAAGAAAATATAGAATACATGAAGCAGATTCAAAGAGACTACCAGGAAATTAAAAACTGCATTGAAAGCTGGAAAAACTCCTTAAAAGAAACTAAGGATAGACTATCAAAACTTGAAGACAAGTTTGCAATGTGTGATCATGAAAGGAAAGATCTCTTAAAAACAACAAGGAAACAGGCAGTAGCAATACAAAGGTTAGAAGATGACAAGAAAATCAACAATTAAAAAAAAAGAAATGTGAATGAAGAAGCAGGAATACATACAGGTGAATTACAAAGGCTATTCACAGAAATAATTAAGAAAACTTCCCAAGCATGGGAAAAGAAAATGATATTTAGTTATGTGGGGCATACATAACTCCAGCCACCTACAACCAAAACAGATCTACATCCAGACATATAATAATCAAGATACCAGAATTTCAATATAATAACAGAATATTAAAAATCATCAGAGAAAAGAAACAGATTACCTATAAAGGTAAGCCCATCAGAATCATAGCTGACTTCTCCACACAGAACACCAGATCAAGAAGAGCTTGGAACAAAGTATTCCAAGCCCTAAAAGAAAATAACCTCCAACCCAAATTGATGTACCCTGCAAAACTGTCACTAGAAATTAATGGAGAAACACGATGCTTCCATGACAAAGAGGAACTGGGGGAGTTTGCGACCACCAATCCAACCCTACAGAGAATACTGAAGGACATTCTAGAGAGAGAAAAAAACCCCAGGATTTTAGGAACAGTGGCAGAAAGGCCTCAATGAGTGGGGCAGGCAGTAGAATAAAGGAGAAAAATAGACAATGGCAGAAAAATAGCATAGCAGAAATGAGGCTGAGAAGGATAACTAGAATATCTAACATAGATGACCTTGATACACTATATTGTTAATAGTGCAGCAGGATTTAAAACCCTCATTACTCACTCTACTCTGCTTAGATGTATTATATTCTGTTCCAGTCATTTTACCTGTACTAGATTTGAGGGTACAAACAGTAATCCCAAAAATAACAGGATATAGTGCAGTAATCATCCTTAATTTCCTATTAAGTCAATCTAAAGCTCTGTAAAACCTACACTGTCTTATCATGACTGGTAGTAATCGAATCTGGTTTGTTGGATCGCTGTTTTGTATTGATAGATTTTATTCAAAACTGTTAAGATTGATAGTACCAAGTCTGAGAGTATAGGCAAGTGCACTGAACATGACAAGATTCACTAGAATATCCACTATGGTTTGATTATTGCCTGCCTTTGAAGTTTTATACTGTCTACAATGTTTTACTTTACTAATACTGTTATTTACAGCTTTACTCAATTATACTGCTTTATTCAATTATGCCTGATGATATAGACAATTCTATTGAAGATAATGAGAAACAACACAGTAATAATTGTAGATCACCTTGTACTGTGGTTTTATATGACTTTTTGGTTTCATGTTTTTATAGGAATTTGTTTTGTTTTGTTTTTCTCTCTAATACAGAAAAGATAGAAATACATGTAGAGATTCATGCATGCATAGCTGTTTACAGTCTCATTGGCTATCTACTTTGTATGCTTTCATTTTTAACTTGAGTAACTATTTCTAAGAGGACAATATGTAATTTATTAACTAGTGATTTCTTATTGTTTATCTTTTTTTTGGAATTCTGTATTATCTCTAACTTTTACATGCTTTTGTTTTTCCTTAAATAAAAAACATACAAACAAACAAAAAATTTCCTATCTAAATTCTGGGATTACAGGCATGTGCCACCACACCCGACAAATTCTCCAAACTAATCTTTCAACTCACCAATGTAGTCTTTAGTTTACATTAATCTGTTATTAGCCTCAATTTTCATTTTCTCACTTAGCTATTATATTTTTCTTATTTAATATTTTGATTTGGATCTTTCTGTATTATTTTGTTTCATATATTTAATATATTTCCTTATCCTTTTAGTATAATTACTATTATTTTCTTCAAATTATATTCCTACTTTTGTGGTTTAGGTTTTTAAATTTGGTGTTTTTCCTTGAGATAATTATCTCTTCAGATGTCCCATAATGTTGCTCTGTGAGCTCATCATCCCCTGACTACATCAACTACTTTAAATATGATTTTGTGTAGCGAAGGTATGAGTTGCTCTTTGAATATTATACCAATCTAGACACAAGCTCACACTTCTACAGATAACCACTAACTCCCAGTATAAAAGTAGGAAGGGAAACAAAAAGACTGCAAGCCACTTCTCAATAGCAATACTCTCACACTTTTATCCCACACTATAGTCAATCTTCCCAGATCATTCAAAACAATCCTCACTCTCCCTGAATTTTCTTGTATATCAAAAATCCAGAACCTATGTTTTTTATATAATTTCTTCAGTGTTTACTTTGAGGACCACTATTATAAGGTAATGATAATTACAATATTATGACAATATTGTAATCTTGTACATTACAATATGATAGGAATAAGAACCTCCCTCCAAAAATAAGAAATTGAGCACAGTGTAAATATCCATGGACCAGGCAATAGTTAAATATAAAATATTTGCAATATGAAATACTCTGAACAAAAGAAGAGGTAAGTGTAAAAACATTAATAAAAGGAGACAATCATATTGAAGGAATAGAAATAATGCATGAAAATATATAATAATAGTACTATTTTTATACATCTTTATAAATGTGTTTCTAAGCATAGGAAAAACCTGAATGGATAGATAGATAAAGAGAAGTAACAAAGGTGTGAAAACCATAAGACATTCTTTTTTTGTTTAATGTGAATTTCAACTGTTTTCCTGCTTTCTCTGTATTTATGTTACAGTTGATGAATCTACATCAACTTGAAAGGCTAGGATCTCTAGCAGAATGGGTAGAGTCACTTGTAGAATGGGCAGAACACTTAGTCACCATATAGGATATCATAGTGTTCTTTTTTAAATGTCCTCTTTTCTGAGCATAAACAGCACAAAAACAAACACAAAAATTCCTTATAATTTACCTTGAAAAAATCATTTTTGATGATATTTAATAAGTATATAATGTATCCATAAAAGAACAAATACATGAAATAAAAATTGAGAATCTATAATAAAATTAAAGTTCTTCTCTTTTATTGTATATTTTTGTAGTTATTCTAAACTGAAGGTTGGTCTAACTCCTAAATGAAATAGAAGCAATGTGCTCATCTTTATCCAGTATAATGGAACACTGTCTCTGGATGCAATAGGTACCCTTCCTTCTCATCCTCCCTACAGCAAATTGGGAAGTCTATAAAATTAGGCTCCTGCATTTCATCCAGGTATTACACTTTTGTAAAATGTGTGCCTCTTCAAATTCCAGAAGGCTTGTATTTCAGCTGTCTATGAAAAACAATTGTTTGTATGAGTAAAAGCGAAATAATTTTTTTATTTAGAGAAAAAAAGCAAAACAAAAAAGGGTAGAAATAATACAGAACTTCAAAAAAAAGTAAGAAAGCACTTGCTGATAATTACAAATTGTTATCTTAGAAGTAGTTGTTCAAGTTATAAAATCAAAGCATAAAAGTGGACAATGAAACAATTACAGTACAAATCATTCTGTTTGATAAACTTAGTAGCATTGTTTAAACTTAACAAAAACTTAGTAGTATGGTTATCTATTTTGCACACTTATACATATAGTTATGTCCTTTTTTAAAGCACTTTCTTTCCCTTTCATTATTAAAATATCTAGTATACATTTTGGATCTTATTACTCTTTCAGTTTTTTTATTATTATTTTTTATACTAGAGAGACAATACAATACTTAGAAATCAACCAATAACAAATGTTGGCGAGGCTGTGGGCAGAAAGGGACACTTCTCCACTGTTGGTGGGAATGTAGCCATTGTGAAAATAAATATGGAGATTCCTCAAAAAACTAGGACTGAAAATTCCATTCAATACAACTATTCCCCTCCTGGATATTTTCCCAGAAAAACTGAAAAGGCCATGCCACAGAGATCTATGCACACATGTTTATAGCTGCACAATTTGCATAGCTGAATCTTGGAAATAACCAAAATGCCCATCAACCATAGAATGAGTAAAACTTATGTGGTATTTTCATACAGTGGACTATTATTCAACTATAAAAAAGGCTGATCTTGAGGCTTTTATAGGTAAATGGCGGCACCTTGAGACTATCCTCATAAGTGAAAAGTGAAATAATTTTTTAGATTAAATTTTATTTTATTTTAAAGAGAAAAAAGAAAAAACAGAAAAAAATCAAGAAGCAAACAAACTTAAAATAAAAACAACAACAAAGCAAAATGACAACAACAATAATAAAAACACCAATAGCTACATAAGTTTTCAAAACAAGATGATAAGAATATAACAATGGTTATTATACTACACATTGTTATCTTCAAAATAGTTGCTCAGATACAAGAATAAAACAAAACAGCAAAATGGAACAAAACATTAGATTTCAAGAACAAGATGGAAGGAAATCCCCCACAGTTGTCACAATGCACACTGCCATCCTCCAAACAGATGCCCAGATCATCAGCCCCAGGCCTGCAAAGTCAAGCAAATAATACAAGCATCAAGCTTTTCTTTTCCCTTCAGTTGCTATCATCTCACCCTGAGTCCTCTGAGTCAGCCGGTTGCTTACTTGGGGTCAAGGGAGATAATCTTCTGGTTCCCTTGCCCATGCACTGCAGCTCATGGAAAGGTGTGGTTTGTTTTCTTGCTGAGTCTCTTCCTGATCCCTATGGTGGAGCCTGGCTCATGGGAAGGTAGGGTTGTACACCTCTTTTTAAAAGTAAGTGTCACTTTACTCTCCTAGACGATCTTAGCCCCCATTTTCCCAATTCTTCATCAAAATCCTATCCACTCCTCACACCTAATACCAAGTCTTCTTCCCTCATTGCTCAAATTTTATCTGCCTTTCTCAATTCATGCTATGAATCTCCACCCCTTCCCAACTACATTAAAGCTCATTAAAATATAAGTAGGACATACTAATTTATAACTTCAGGCATGCAACAAAAAACTGATCTTATAACATGCATCTAGTAATTCTTTTTCTTTCATTTTTTATTTAAAGAGAAAAAACATCTAAAGGGTAAAGATAATACAGAATTTCAAAAAAATGATGAACAGTAAGAAATCACGAGTTAATAAATTACATATTTTCCTCTTAGACATAGTTGTTCAAGTTACAAAATTAAGGCATACAAGGTAGATATTCAAACAATGAGAGTGTAAACAGCTATGCATGCATGAGTCTCTACATGTATTTCTATCCTTTCTGTATTAGAGGGAAAAACAAAACCTAGCAAGACAAAACAAAACAAATTCTTATAAAAACATGAAATTAAAAAGTCATATAAAACTACAGTACAAGGTGACCTACAATTATTACTGTGTTGTTTCTTATTATTTTCAATAGAATTGTATATATCATCAGGCATAATTGAATATAGCAGTATAATTGAATATAGCAGTACATAACAATATTAGTAAAAAGAAAACATTGTAGACAGTATAAAACTTCAAAGGCAGGAAATAATCAAACCATAGTGGATATTCTAGTGAATCTTGTCATCTTAAGTGCAGTTGCCTATACTCTCAGACTTGATACTATC
>PVLA01009573.1:0-43471 GCA_004027455.1 Hydrochoerus hydrochaeris | reverse complement strand
GAATGACTGGAACAGAATATAATACATCTAAGCAGAGTAGTGTGAGTAATGTGGTTTCCAAATCCTGGTGTACTATTAATAATATAGTGTATCAAGGCCATCTATGTTAGAGATTGTAGCCATCCTTCTCTGGCTCATTTCTGCTATGCTATTTTCCTGCCTTTGTCTAGTTTTCTCCTTCATTCTAATGCCTGTCCCACTCACTGAGGCCTTTCTGCCACTGTTCCTCAAATCCTGGTATTTTTTCTCTCTCTCGAATGTCCTTCAGTATTCTCTGTAGGGTTGGATTGGTGGTCACAAATTCCCCCAGTTCCTCTTTGTCATGGGAGCATCTTGTTTCTCCATTAATGTCTAGTGACAGTTTTGCAGGGTACATCAATCTGGGCTGGAGTTTATTTTCTTTCAGGGCTTTGAATATTTCACTCCAAGCTCTTATTGATCTGATGGTCTGTGTCGAGAAGTCTGCCATGAACCTAATGGGCTTACATTCACAGGTCATCTGTTTCTTTTCTCTGACAGCTTTTATATGTCTGGGTGTAGTTTTGTTTTGGTTATGGATATTTAGAGTTCTATATGCTTCACTAATCTGTATGTCAGTTTCCATATTCATGTTTGGGAAGTTTTCAGCTATTACTTCTGTAAATAGCCTCTTGATATCATTTGTGTTTTCCCTTTCTTTTATCCCTATTAATCTTATATTGTTTTTCTTTGCAATATCTTGCAGCTGTTGAATTGTTTTTTCCTGATTTCTTGTTGTTGTTAGAAGATCTTTCCTTTCCTGTTCACTAGCTACAATCTTATCTTTGAAGTCTGAGATTCTATCTTCACTTTTGTTGAGGTGGTTTTTGCAACTTTCATTAGAGTTTTTTATTTCCTGTATATCTCTTTAAATCTGCTTAATGTATTCTGTTTGTCTCTTAAACTGTTCATTCAGGGATTCTATCATTTTGCTTTGTTCCTGTAATTTTTTAGCTTGTCTTCCTTGGATGCATTCAGTATTTCTTTCACTACTTTTATCATTTCTTCTTTTACCTGGGAGAATATTTCTGATTTGAATTCTCTCACAGCTTCCCATACTTGCTTCTTTATTTCAGTTGATATCATTTCATGCATTTCAGGTGTATGTGTAGTATTTTCTTCTATGTACATGGCTCCTAGGTTTTCTTGGGATGGGCTGGAGGTTTGAGATTGCATTTTGGTCTTTTGTTTTGTCATTTTCCTATATTTCCATGTTTCCAGTGATTTTTCCAAAGCTTTCCCCCACAGCATGAAACTGGCTTGGCTCCCACTTTGGTGGGCCTGGCTCCCCTGGTTGAATGAAAGTCACTGGGTGCAGTCCACTCAAGTCCATGGAACCTCTGAAGCCTAGCCCAATGACCCAAGGTGGCTGGGCAGGCACCCAGCTGCTGGGATTTATGGTCCCAAACTTTTCCAGACCTGCCTTGGCAAGCTGCTACTCACCTCACTGTGAAGCACAGGCTTGGCTCTGCCTTCAGTGGGCCTGGCTCCCCTGGTTAGATGAAGCTCACTGGGCTCACTCCACTCAAGCCCGTGGAACCTCTGGAGCCTGGTCCAATGACCCAAGGTGGCTGGGCAGGCACCCATCTGCCAGGATGGATGGTCCCAAACCCTTCCAGGACTGCCCTGGTGAGCTGCAACACACCTCATGGATTAGTGCCCTCTCTGATGGCTTTTAATACTGTTTTTATATTGAATTTCAGGCATCTTGATTATTATATGTCTAGATGTAGATCTGTTTTGGTTGTAGGTGGCTGGAGTTCTGTATGTCTCACATAACTGAATGTCATTTTCTTTTCCCATGCTTGGGAAGTTTTCCTTAATTATTTCCATGAATAGCCTTTGTAATTTGCCTGTTTGTATTCCTGCTTCTTTGTTCAAATTTCTTATTCTTAAATTGCAGATTCTCTTGTCATCTTCTAACCTTTGTATTTCTACTGCCTGTTTCCTTGTTGTTTTTAAGAGATCTTTCCTTTCATGATCACACATTGCAAACTTGTCTTCAAGTTTTGATAGTCTATCCTTAGTTTCTTTTAAGGAGTTTTTCCAGCTTTCAATGCAGTTTTTAATTTCCTGGTAGTCTCTTTGAATCTGCTTCATGTATTCTAGATTTTCTTTATATCCTTTATTGAATGTTTCTCTCCTTTTTTGGTGTTGCTCCCTTCTTCCATCTGTATTTTCCTGAGAGATGCTTAGCATTTCTTTTATTACTCTACTCATATCTTGCTTTGCCTGATTTAATATTTCAGTTTTGAGCTCATCTACAAGGTCCCAAAGATATCTCTTAATGTCTATTGAAGCCATGTCTCATGTTGCATGTTTGCTGCTCTCAGTCTCCCTTGTTTTACCCTCTCCTTGATCAGTTCTTTCAGAGGAAAAGTGAAATAATTTTTAAAAACATAAATTTGGAACTGTAACAAACACTTGTCCAAATATCTTTTGAAAAGGAGCCTGTTATTTCTCAAGTTTTAATGCAGGTAGTATTATTTGAAGTCAATAAAATTATTTGAACTGGTATGTTTATTACTAATTAGTAATTTGTTTGTGATTATAAACCAGTGGCAACCTATAAAACTTAGGAAATATGAAAGCTTTTGTACACTAGAAAAAAAACAGAGTGAACAGACAACCTACAAAGCAAGAAAAAATTTAAACAGTTATCCCTTACACAAAGGACTAATATCTAGAATATATAAAGAATTGAAAAAGGCCAGACTCCCTCAAATTTAAAAACATTTTAAAATTGGCATCTGAAATGAATACATACTTCTCAGATGAAGAATTAGAGATGGTTGATAAATAAATATATGACAAAGTTTCCAACATCATTGGTCATTTGAGAGATAAAAATTAAAATGGTATTTTTAATTGCCCATAAAAATATCTTTTGCTGTTTCATTACTTAAAGGGAATGTTTATTAAATCCACAACCTACTGAATTTGGAACACTTAGCAAGACCCTGTTTTACCATGGTACTCTAAATAAGGAAGCATCTTTTCAGCATGGCCTTGAATGCAGTCTTATTCAAAATAAGTATGACTGATTATTCTAGTTTATTTATAATTGTATTAGACTGTTAAAACTTACTTGTGCTTTTAAACATGTGCCATTGGCAATGTATTCAAATAATTGGAAATGTAAATGAAAATGTGCTATCTGGAATCACTAAGGTAAGTGTCAATGTGGACTTTGCAATTGGAAAGAATTGCATTTATATCCCAACTCTACCACTAATAAAGAATGAAATTTCTATAATTTCTCTGATCATCTTCTCTTATGTAAACTGGAGATAGCAAAGTTTGTTCCCTGGAGTTGTGAAAGAACAAATGAAATTATGTTTATGAATGTCTGGCACATCCTAGCCACTCCAAACATGGTAGTGATTACTGTTCTGTCTCTTGCCAGCCTTGCCTTTCTTCATCACTTGCCAATATGCACAAAGTCTTTGCCAGCATTTACCATACACCATTTTCTTTGAACCAATTCTCACACTCCTAGGAGAGATGTGGAATGCAAAATGGGTGAAGTCAGCAACTTCTTTGACATTTACCAGGATTTAACGCTTGCATTTCCTTGTGTGAGGAAACCCAATGTTTAGAGAATACTGATTGCTGTGACTGAGAAGGAGCCACTTCCAACACGGTCAGAAGGAAAAGTGATTTTTCAAGGGGCCTATTTTTCTAACTGGATAATTACCAGAAATGCTTACCTACTGGAGTGTTAAACAGAGAAAAAGGTGAGCTATTTAAGGTCAACAGAGCTCAATTCCAAAGAAAAATATAAAACTAAATTTCCTTTTTTAAGAAAAAGTTTTAAGAGGAAACAAAATACAGCTTTGTTTATGCTTTAAATGCAAGCTAATGTATTAGGAACCTAACCCCAGTCCCAAGATTTTTTATTTCATCCACAGTGGGGTTGTGGGACAGCAGAACTCAAGTATCTCCATGGGTGCACTTTTCTACTTAACACCGAAACAACTAACAACAGTGAAATAAATAAAATGAAAAATAAATCTAGGATGCCAATCTATTTCTACACTTAAACTCAGTTATTGCTTGAATGTGCAAATGTTTTTGTGTATATATAGTTGACCATTTCATTTTAAAGAATTTTTAAAAATAACATTTCCACAATAATGTTTTGATAATTTTTATACAGTGACATTTAACTTTTTAATCACATGAAAATATACTATCAGAGACATATTACAGATAGCTCTTTCTGCCTGAATCCAGAGACTCAAAGGCATAAAACTTAAGCTTTTAAAGTATAAAAAATTTAATTCTAGGAAAGAACACATAATCAACACAAGTCTTCATTATAACTTACAACAGGATTTGCTGCTCTGTGAACAACTAATAATCGTGATCATATTTTCAGAATTTCATTGCCCTGAATCTTGATCTATGTTACTCAGAAACCTCAGAATAGGACTCTACCCTTCCCAGTGGGAAGATTCAATGAATAAGAGAAATGGTAAAGTTGTAATTTACTACATTTGCATTGCAAGAGAAGAAAGTCATATATTCATCTTAGCAGCTTCAAAAAAGGTTTTAATTCAGTATGCACTCTTGACAAAAATTTAGTAAACTAAGTCATACAAAAATTCATCACTAACAGAGCATCTGTAAAATCCCCCTATCAATACCATATTTGAAAATTGAAAACATAACCCCTAATATCAGGGACAAATTAACAATATCTACTATTCCCACTTCTTCAGTACTATACTGGAATTCTTCACCAGTACATGAAAGTCATAAAATATATACAGACTCAAAAGTAAGAAAGAAAATGCTCTGAAGTTCAGATGTTATTGGTTAGATTTATTGGAAGCACAAAAATGTCCACAAACATATTATTA
This sequence comes from Hydrochoerus hydrochaeris, assembly GCA_004027455.1. Taxonomy (NCBI): domain Eukaryota; kingdom Metazoa; phylum Chordata; class Mammalia; order Rodentia; family Hydrochaeridae; genus Hydrochoerus; species Hydrochoerus hydrochaeris. Next base: position 38,588 of record PVLA01009573.1, on the reverse strand, counting down.
GAATTAATAGTTGCTTTTCAAATGCTGCATAAAAATAAAAACAATCAACCTTTTACATCTTCTACAAACATGGATTCACTAACCATATTGAAAATATTTTCTTAAAAAATGCTTCTGTACAGGCTGCTTTCCTTATCCTTGTTTACAAAAAAATGAAGCAGAATAGCTATTTATATGATTTATGTTGTTTTATTGATTAAGTAATCTAGAGATAATATAAAGTATAAGGGAAGATATGCACAGGTTATATGCAAAGTCTACACAATTTTATGAGATTTGAGCAACTGCAGATTTGGGTATCTACAGGAGTCTTAGAATCAATCCCTTCAAGCACTAAAAAAACTGCAGGATACATATACCCATATACTAATACTCAAAGAATATATTTATAATTTTTATAAAGCTATCACACATATAATTCTTTTTTGTCTGAATTATTCTATATATTTTACATATGTACCACTTACATAAATTCACTGATATTCCTCTATTTGCATTCTTTTTATTTTCAAATTTGGGCCTGATGATAAACATTTAGGCAGTAATGGGCTAAGATTGATGCTTTGAAATTTAAACACTAGGTCATATAAAGGATAGCTTCTGCCAGACACTTCCTCTCTTAGATTATTTGCTTTGAGAAAAACCAGCCACAGCATTTAAGGACACTTAAGCATCTTCAGAAAAGACATTTATAAGCAGGAATAGAGGGCTGTTGTCAATACCCAGTAGCAAGTTGCTTGGCAGTGAAGGATCCAGTGTAGCACCAACATCTCAACACTATTTCTAAACCTGTGCTGGAAATTCCAGCCAACCTTCTTCCATGTTCTTGACCCAAGATGAAACTGTGAAAGGTAATACAAGTTTATCATTGTCTTACTTGACTAAATTTTCCAACATAGCAATAGTTAATGCACATTGTGAACCTCCAAAGCCCCTGTAAACGTGGACAATATTACTATAGTCACATTAAAGGTGAAATAAAAGAAGTAGAAAGACCTCAGCTAGCATGCTCAAGGTCGCACAGTGGAGATGAATGACTGGGGCAAACAAAACTCAAACACAATCAGGTTCCAGAGATTATACTTTCAACTGTGATAAGACACCACATTACATTTCACATCCAAATTCTCAACAGACTTTATGTTTTATTCAGTCACTTTTTTGCACTAAATACCTGTCTTCCATAGACTTCTACTCTCCAGATTGAATAAGGCTAAGTGGTTATCTGAATCTTTTAAACCAGCTCCAGCTGGGACTTCTCTTTCTTTTTGTTTGGATCTACTTTCTCTGGCCTCCATACTACCCTCTTTGTTTTGAAAATAAAATCTCCTCTTTTCCAAAATAAGATACTTCTTTCATCAATTTAATTTCCAGGATAAATCTTTTAGTTAACACTGAAGTTGATGGGGCTGGGGATTTAGCTCAGTGACATAAGCGCCTACCTTACAAATGTGTGGTCATGAGTTCAATCCCTGGTACAGATTTTAAAAAAGATCCAAAACACTAAAGTTGAGAGTATGCAGAGAAAAAAATTTGAACCATTGTGTTTGAAAATTCTTTCTTTGTGGCTTCTCATTTGATTGATAGTTTGCCTATGTGTAGAATTTTAGATTGAATATCATATTCTTTTTTATGTTTTAAATAGGTTACATATAATCTTCTAACATTCAATAATTAATAATGACAGCTCTGATCTTGATATAATTCATATTTCTTTGGAAATAACTGTTCTTCTGTGTGAAGATCTTTTTAATATATTCTATATTTGGGTGTTCTCAAATTTTAGAAGAAAATTTTAGATTCTAAAATTTTGTTTATCAACCACATTATTTTGAAATATAAAGAGCTATAGCTTCTATTTTTCTCTTAGATATCCCATATTCTTTTTTTTTTACACTCTAGATTTCCTAAACTTTGTTAACCAGTCTTTTGTTAAATTGTTTTAACATATATGATGGTTAACTTCATGTGTCAACTTAGGTATGCCCTAATATACAGGTATTTGTTCCAAAACTAGTCTCAATATTGTGGAGGAATTTTTAGAAAAGATTAACATTTAAATAAGTAGACCTTGAGTCAGGCAGATTATCCTTCTCAATATATGGGAATTATCCAGTCTTTTGAAGGCCTCCCTCCAACATGAATTCTATCTTCTGATTGTCTTTGAATTCAAGATACAGCATCAACTCTTTCCTGAGTTCCTAAACTGCTATATATAACCTGAGATTTTGGATTTTCCAACTTCCACATATTAGCCATTTCAGTAAAGTATCTCTCTTCTTCAATTCCTTCTTCTTGGTCCTCCTTTATATATTTTTTTGCTGTTTATATTTTCACTATTTTTCTTCCAATATGGTGAGGTACTTAGTTATCCATTTGTATTGATGGAGGAAAAATAAGACATTAGACAAGTTTCCAATGTATGTAATATTTCTGTTTTGACTCCAGTGGGGCTTAGGCTCACAGACAATGGCACACAGCTGCTTCTCTGAGGCATTCGGGTATCTAGCACTGTGTTCCCTTCAACTCTCCTTACTCTCCCACTGTACAACCTAGTGTAATTCCTTAGGAAGAAAAAAGAGAAGGAATCCTTTGACTAGTTGTGTACATTTGCTTTTGCCCTCATTCTTATGAAGATTGGCTTTTGCAATTAAAAAGTTAAAAGCACTAATTTTAAGTTCTCTGGTCATGCTAAAACATTTCTTTAGGACAATGGACCTCTCACTGATTATTTTGCATGTTAAGACCCTCAGGGTCATAAATAAAAACAATATTGGGGAACACTACTAAAACTCTACATAGTTGTTAGCTCAAAGTATCATCCCATTCAAGGAACTCAGACACTTGAATAGTGATAGTCTACTACTTTACACTTTGCCACCAAGTTTTTCAATGTTTCTTTTTAGAATATGTCCATATTCTAAAATTTGCTATTGTAATGCTGTGGTATGTTATATTTTAAGCAGAATAGAAAGATTTTAAACTATATAATTTTGTTCTGTGTTGCTGAAAATGCAAGAGCATCATCCAGTGGCAAAACTGTAACTGCAAAATTTTCAATTTACATAAATTGGATATTATTTCAACATAGAGGAGAAAATATTTTCCTGTTCTGTTTTCCTAATGAGGTTTCCAGACAAAATTGTAGGAAACTTAAATGACTGCTTATTTTTCAGCTTCCTTTGAAACTTCCCAGACCCAGTGTTTCCAAAGTCCTCTGTATCTGACTTTTAAAGACCAATGTCAGAATGACTGACTCTTGTGTGAATACAGAAAGTTGGATATAATGTAATCCTGAGAGTCAGGAATATGGGGGAATCTGGTCATGAAGAATTGTTATTCTTTCTCCTGAGAACAATATGATTCACTCATTATCCTGCCCATTAGGACACCCAAACATAAAGCCATTTTTAAATCAATATGAGTCTTCTATTAAATAATCTTTTGTTTTAGTTTAGAAAGGATGTGTTATGTGCATTTTTAAAATTCTGTATTATTGGGATAATTATTGGTGTCTTATAGATTTATCTTGGTATTTAATATAATTACAAGCAATGTTTTATAATTTGTTATCTGGTAGATACTATTAGAAAATTCCAATTGCCCCAGATGGCTCAGTGAGCTAGAGGTGTTTGAATTCACTTTCCTCCCTTCTTCCACATCCTGAGGTGGTGGGAATGATGAAAGGAGCTGAGCTCCTCCTTTCCTCCATTGACCTGAGATGGCCCTTTGGCAAGAGAGGCCTGAGATCCACTACTCCTTCACTCCAATGGCAGGATTCAGGGCCCAGAGGCCTGCATGAATGCCACTGACACAGTAGGACACTGGCTAAGGTGCACACAGTGAACAAGCAGAACATGAGGTACAGAAATATCTAATGGTCCCTCTCCACAGAGACCACCAAGTGGCACCCAGTAATTCCAGACAGAGGTGCTCAGATGGCTTAGACATGTGGGCCTCCCTTGGAGCCCTGCTCTCTCTGCAGAAACCGCCCAGTGGCACAAGGTAACTCCAGCCAGAGATGCCCAGACAACTTAGACACACGGGCTTCCCTTGGAGCCCTGCCCTCTCCACAGAGACCACCCAGCAGCACCCAGTAACTCCAGCCAGAGGTGCCCCAATGACTTAGACAGGAGCACCTCCCTTGGAGCCCTGCCCTTTCCACAAAGACCATCCAGCAGCACCCATAAATCCAGCCAGAGGTGCCAAGGGCCCATTGAGACTCAGGCCTTTCTTGCAGCCCCACCTTCTCTGCAGGTGAACTTTGGGGACCAGGGAACTCCAGCCAGAGCCCCCACCCTTTCTGCCAAAACCTTGGACTACAGTGGATTAACTGAACTAGTTTGAGGGGAGATTCAGTGACTGCCTCACCCAAATGGAAGATCTCGGCAGGCTCCAGTCAGTTTGGTGAGTATGCCCCTAAAATAGAAGTGTAAAGTAGGTAAATGAGGCATAGTAAAGCTCCCTCCAACTAACTGTAAGACCTTAGTGAGACTGACAAGAGTGTGGGTGACCACTTCCTACACACAGAAAACATCAGAGTGAGGAGAGTGCCAACAAGGACTCCCCCAATTTGAAGAAAATCAAAAGGGCTTATGAGACACACAGGCACACAATAGGGATACAGTAGGGCCTCAGCTAACACAAATACTAGAAAAAGGGAGATTTGGTGACCTGGAATAACCAGAAGATAAAGTAATACCAGGAACTAAAAGTTGACCTACATCAATACTATTAGACTTGACAGCCAAGATTACAGAACTCACCCAACGGGCCCTGCAGTGGGAAGTCAGGTGACTGACCTACCTCTTCACTGTGGGACCTAGCAACTAGACAAATATTAACCTTACATTAGCACAAAAAGATACATAGCACCAACAGTTGATACTAGTGGGAGAGAAGGACCAAATATTAACTTGAAAGGGGAAAAATGGCAAAAGGAAAAAGCAAAACACAATCTAAAACATCTAGTACACCAGGAGCAAGTACAGGTGACATTGAAATAGAGGACTTTAAAACTAACACACCATAAACCTCTGAAAAGATAATGAGTGAAATAAAAAACAACTCCATCAGGCTATAGAGGAAATCAAATTAGAAGTACTCTCCATGTAAAGATAGAAATAACAACCTTAGTAAAGGAGGTGCTGAGTGCTGCTAAAGAACAAATAGAAAAAAAAGTACAGGAGCATGGGAAAATGATTGAAACTTTGAATGAACAACATAGAAAACATGCAGAATTCGTGAAACAAACTCAAAGAGATATCCAAGAAACAAAAAATTCTATTCAGAGTGTTCAAAACTGTTTAAAAGAAGCTGAGGATAGGATTTTGGACCTAGAAGACAGGATTGCAATTAGTGAACAGGAAAGGATAGAACTTTTAAAAATAACAAAGCATCATGAAGTGACAATCCAACAGCTTCAAGATGATGCAAAGGGAAACAATATAAGATTAATAGGCATCAGTGAAGAGGCAGGAGCCAATGCAAATGACATAGACAAAATATTCACAGAAGAAATAGAAGAAAAAATCCAAAACATGGGGAAAAAATCTAATATGCAGATAAGTGAGGCATATAGAATACCAAACAGTCACAACCAACATAAATTTATGCCAAGATATATAATAATTAAGGCCTCAGAAATACAGCATAAAAACAGAATACTAAAAGCTGTTAGAGAAAAGACACAACTAACCTATTAAGGAAAGCCCATTAGAATCACAGCAGACTTTTCAGCACAAACCCTCAAGACAAGACAAGCCTGGAGTGAGGTATTTCAAGCCCTGTAAAAAAAAAAAAAAACTTTCAACCCAGACTGATGTACCCAGCAAAACTTTCAGTCAAATTCAGTGGAGAAACAAGATACTTCTATGACAAAGAACAACTGATGAAATTCACATCCACCAAGCCAACCCTAGAAAGAGTACTGAAAGACATACTAGATACAGATAAAAATGACCACAATCCCCAGAACAACAACAGAAAGATAGCACCAGGTAAGACAAGCAATTAAACAAGGGGGAAAAGCAGAAAGCAAACAACTGGAACATAATATGGCAAGGTTGAGCCAGTACATATCAGTGATATCCATAAATGTAAATGGCCTCAATTCACATATCAACAGAAATAGGCTGACAGAATGGATCAAGAAACATGATCTCACAGTGTGCTGTATACAAGAAACACATTTGACACAAAAGGAAACTCACAGATTAAAATTCAAAGAATGGAAAACAATATTCCAGGCAAAAGAAACCCAGAAAAAAGCAGGGGTAACTGTTCTATTTACAGACAATGTGAACTTCAAACCAAAAATGATTAAAAGAGATAAAGAAGGTAACCCCATGCTCATTAGTGGAAAAATTCAAGAGGAAGAACTAACAATTATAAATATACATGCACCAAATACAGGAGCACCTAACTATATCAGACAGGTACTAATGGACATGAAAAATCAAATACACAAGAACACAATTATAACAGAGGACATTAACAGCCCATTGTCACAAAGAGATAGATCAACTAGACCAACAGTCACCAAAGAAATAATAGAAATGAATCATACCTGTGAGCAATTGGACTTAGTAGATGTTTACAGAGGATTCCAACCAACCACACCAAAATACACATTTTTCTCAGCTGCACATCAGACATTCTCCAAAATAGACCATATACTTTCCAGTAAAACATTCTTAAGCAACTGCAAAGGTGTGAAAATTATCCCATGCATACTATCTGACCATAACACACTGAAATTGGAAATTAATGGCACAAAATTGTAAAGCCTGCATAAATACATGGAACTTAAATAATAACCTCTTGAAAAACCACTGGGCTACAGATGAAATTAAAGAAGAAATAAAGCAATACCTACAATTCAATGAAAATGTGGAAACAACATACTGTAACCTGTGGGATGCAATGAAAGCAGTCTTAAGAGGGAAATATATAGCAATAAACTGTCACATCAAGAAGAGAGAATGAGCACAAATAAACAACCTAATGCTCCATCTCAAGTGTCTAGAAAAAGAAGAGCAAGCTAAACCCAAAGCTCATAGAAGAGAGGAATTAATAAAGATTAGAGCAGAAATCAATGCAATTGAAACTAAAAAAACAATATAAAGAACTAATGAATCAAAAAGCTGGTTTTTTGAAAAAATAAACAAAATTGACAAACCTGTAGCTAACCTCATAAAGAAAAAAGAAAGAAAAAACCCAAATTCATACAATAAGGACTGAAAAGGGGGAAATTACTACAGATCCCATGGAAATTCAAAAGATCACGAATATCTACTTTGAAAATCTCTACTCACAAGGAGTGGAAAACACAGAGGAAATGGACAAATTCCTAGAAACATATGTACTACCAAAGCTCAACCAAGAAGATACAGCAATTTTTAACAACCCAATATCAGCTATTGTAATTAAAAACTTACCAACAGAGACAAGTCCAGGTCCTGAGAGATTCGCAGCTGAATTCTACAAGAAATTTAGAAAAGATTTGATGCCAATATTCCTTAACCTGTTCAATGAAATTGAAAAGGAAGCAATCCTCCCTAAATCATTCCTGGAGAAAAGTATCACTCTCATACCAAAATAGAGAAAGACTCAACCTAAAAGGAGAACTATAGGCCAATCTCACTAATGAACATCGATGCAAAGATTCTCAACAAAATACTGGCAAATAGAATGCAGCAAACCATCAAGAAGATTATACATCATGATCAAGTGGGGTTCATTCCAGGAATGCAGGGATGGCTTAACATACACAAGTCAATAAATATAATACACCACATCAACAGAGCCAAAAATAAAAACCACATGGTCATCTCAATAGATGCAGATAAAGCTTTCCATAAAGTCCAACACATGTTTGTGATAACCCTTCAGAAACTTGGAATACACAGTGTCTACCTCAACCTTATAAAGGCCATCTATGACAAACCAACAGCCAACATTATTCTAAGTGGACAAAAACTGAAAGCTTTCACTTTAAAATTAGGAACAAGACAAGGATGTCCACTATCACCACTCCTTTTCAATATAGTTGTGGAAACACTAGCCAGGGCAATCAGACAAGAGAGAGAAATGAAAGGAATAGAGATAGGAAAAGAAGTTAAATTATCACCATAATCAGATGACACCATACTCTACATAGAAGACACAATAAACTCAATTAAGACTACTAGAGGTAATAAACAAGTTCAGCAGTGCAGCTGGATACAAAGTTAATGCTCAAAAATCAATAGCATTCCCGTATTCAAACAAAACTCTCACAGAGAGAGAAATGGAAATATCGCCTTTATAATAACATCTTAAAAAATGAAATACTTAGGCATCAACCTAACTAAAAATGTAAAAGACCTATATGCTAAAAATTATACTGCACTAAAAAAGGAGATTGAAGAATATATTAGGAAATGGAAGGATATTCCTTGCTCTTGGCTAGGAAGAACCAACATTATGAAAATGGCCATACTCCCAAAACTGTTTTACAGATTTAATGCAATCCCAATCAAAATACCATTGACATACCTCACAGATCTAGAGGAATACTCCTAAAATTCATTTGGAAACAGAAGAAACCTAGAATAGCAAAGGCAATTCTGGGCAACAAAGGCAAGGAAGGAAGCATCTCAATTCCTGACTTGAAACAGTACCATAAAGTCACAGTGATAAAATCAGAATGGTACTGGCAAAGAAATAGACCTGAGGATCAATGGAACAGATGAGAAGATGCAAGCACAACTACAAAGACACTCAGCCACCTGATATTTGACAAAGGGGCTAAACATGTTCACTGGAAGAAGGATAGTCTCTTTAATAAGTGATGTTGGAAAAATTGGCTCTCCACATGCCAAAGACTGAAACTAGACCCATGCCTATCACCATGCACACAACTAAAGTTTAAATGGATCAAAAATCTAAACATTGAAACAGAAACACTAAATCTTCTGGAAGACAAGTTAGGTAGAAATCTTGATGACATATGTGCACCCATATTCATAGGGGTAGGCATAGAATTCATGAGCAAAACACATCCTGCATGTGAAACACTTCAAAGAATCAACAACTGGGATCTCATATTATTGAAGTTTCTGCACTTCAAAAGAAATCACCAGCAGAGTGAAAAACAAACACACCGAGTGGGAAAGAATTTTAGCCAGCAACCCTTCAGACAAAGGACTTATATCCAGAATATACAAAGAATTGAAATACATCAAGCCCCCCAAATTCAAATACCCTTTCCAAAAATGAGAATCTGAGAAGAAAACACAGTTCTCAGAGAAAGATATACAAATAGCAAATAAATACATGAAGAAATGCTCACCATCACTGGTCATTCAAGAAATGCAAATTAAAAAAAACATTGAGATTTCACCTCACTCCAGAAAGAATAGCTGCCATCAAGAAATCAACTGATAACAAATGTTGGCAGGGCTGTGGGGAAAAAGGAACACTACTCCACTGTTGGTGGGAATGTAGACGGTTGCAATCACTCTGGAAATCCATATGGAGAATTCTCAGAAGACTAGGATTGGAAGCTCCATTCAACCCAGCTATTCCCCTCTGGGGTATTTCCCCAGAAAAACTGAAAAGGTCATATCACAGTGACATATGTGCATCCATGTTCATAGCTGCATAATTTGTAATAGCTAAATCTTGGAAACAATCAAGATGCCCATCAACTGCAGAGTGGATGAAAAAGATGCAGTATTTTTATACAATGGAATATTACTCAGCTATAAAAAAGGATGATCTTAAGGCCTTCATAGGTAAATGGAGACAACTTGAGACTATCCTCATTAGTGAAATAAGTAAGAATCATATTTATAAAAATCACATTGTGTCTCCAGTGTAAAAAGTAATAAGAACTATAAGAGTAACAAAACCCCAAATGTGTAATTGCTATTGTAACAAAGAGGAAAAGAAAGTGCTTTAAGGGATATAACTGCATGCATGTTTCAGTGTGTAAAATAGATGACCATATTGCTCAATCTTTGTTGGATGGTTAAGCAGAACTGTTTGCAGTCTCAATGTCTGAATGCCTAATATGTATCCTCTAATTTTCTAACTTTAACTATTATTTCTAAGAGCACAGTATGTAATTTATCAACTAAAAAAAGTAATATGAAATGTAGGAGTAATAAAACCCAAAATATGTAATTGCTATTGTAAAAAAGAGAGGAAAAGAAAGTATTTTAAAGGATATAACTGCATGTATGTTTAAGGGTGTAGGATTGATAACCAAATATTACTAAGTTTATGCTGGACCATTGAGCAGAACTGTTTTCAGTCTTGCAGTTTGAATGTTCACTTTCTGTGCTTTAATTCTGTAACTTGAACAATTGTTTCTAAGATGACAGTATGTAAGTTGTCAACTAGTGATTTCTTAGTGTTTATTTTAGTTTATCTCATTTTTTTGGAATTTTGTATTATTGTTTCCCTTGTTTTCTGTTTTGTTTTTGTTTTCTCTTTAAATAAAAAAATTAAAGAAATATCTACTGCAACATTAGCAATATGAACCAACAGGGGATCTCTAGCCTTTCTTTTTGTTTTATTCTACTTGTCTTCTTCCTCTCTTTTGTCAACCATCTCACTTGATTTTTTGATACTTTCATGCAAGTAAACATCATCTCTTCTCTTTATGGATCACTTCAAAACCCCTAACCTTGTCTTCCAATATTTATCTACTGTGTCCTACAGTTACCCAAAACCTGGATGATCATGCTGTGCCCTCCAACCTTGCTTCTACTATATTTAACCTCATTCATCTCTATTTCCTACCATCTATTCTCCTGAACTTCCTCCACACACAACAGAGTAAAATCACTTTACTATGTGGCAAATCATTGCATACAAGTTCTTGTTGTAAGTTGGGTTATATTATATTTCTGTAGATTTCCCTCCTACAGTTATAGATATCAGCCTAATAGTTACCATATTTTTGCAGTAACCAGGCTTTAGTCTATTATTACCAAACGAAAAACTTTAACTAGGATGTCAAACATGCAATAACAATTTTTCCACACTGTGTGACACCAAGGTAATTGTTGGACCATCACCATAGCCCAGTACCAAAGGAACAGACACTACATCAAATTGATAGCAACTCCTTAGACTTAATATATTGGCAAGGTAGATTTTAGGATAGACATAAAGTCCAAAAACCACCTACATCTAAAAGACAGAGAAAGAGACACCTCCTAGTAAAGCCTTGACACTAGTGTTAAGGATAACATAAGAAATATATAAGCATCAACACAGAAAACAAAATAAAAATAGAAACTAGAAAATAACAAGATAAAGAAACAAAATGTAATCCCAAATCCCCAGCCTACCCAGGACAAATCCAGAGCACAATGAGAAAAAATCAGAGGCTAACAAATGGAACTCTCTGACATGATAGCAGCAGAAGAAAAAAAAACCAAGTGGAAGAAGCCCTAGAAAACATAATTGCTATGGTAAAAAAAGAAATGGCTATCAAAATAAAAGATATTAAACTAGACATATGTAAACAAGTAGAGAAGCTCAGGAAAATGATGGAAACCATGAATGCCAAACACAGACAATAAAGGGAATCAATGAAACAGATCCAAACAGAAATGCATGAGATTAGGAACTCCATTGGAAGTATATGCAACAAACTGAATGAATGCTCAGATAGAATATGAGATCTAGAAGATAGGAATATGACTAGAAAAAGGCAAAGAAATATATCTTAAAAATCACAATAAACCATAAAAAACAATCCAATAGCTACAAGATGAAGCAAAGATGAAAAATGTAAGGTTTATTTGGATCATTAAAAAAGCACAAAAGCCATTAAAAACCTCTTCACAGTCAAAATGCCAGAAAACTTCCCAAACACAGGTAAAGAATTTGACTTAAATTTAGTTTAAATGAAGAACACAAAACTCCAAATAGCCATGACCAAAATAAATTTATACCAAGTCATATATTTAATATTCAAAAAATTCAAAATAAGAACAAAATATTGAAAGCAGTTAGATAAAAGAAACATATCAACTATAAAGGAAAGCCCATCAGAATCACAAAAGACTTTTTAACACAAACCCTTAAATCTAGGAGAGCTAGAAATGAGGCATTCCAATCAAGGGAAAATAATCTTCAAGCCAGATTGATATACCTCACAAACTATCTTTCAAAATTGGTGGAGAAAAAAGATACTTCCATGACAAAAAACAACTGAAGAAATTTATGATCACCAAACCAGCTCTACAGAATGCTCTGAAGGACATATAAGAAAAAGACAGCATAAACCACAAACACATAAACTCCAAAAGAAACAAATCAGGCACACAGGGCAGGGCAAGCAATTAAACAGAGGAAAAAGACAGGGAACAAACAACAGATAAACAACATAAAAAGAGAAAGTCAATACACATCAATTATAACTATCAGCATAAATGATTTCTACTCACCAAACAAAAGAAACAGACTGGCAGAATGGACCAAGAAGCAAGATCAAACATTATGCTGCATTTAAGAAACACATTTAATCCAAAAAGAAATTCATAGACTAAAAGTCAAAGGATGAAAACAAGTCTCCATGCCACAGGAACCCAGAAAAAAACAGAAGTATCTATTCCACTGGCAGGCAATGCAAACTTTAAGCCAAAACTGATCAAAAGAGACAGAAAGTCACTACATGTTTGTTAAAGGAAAACGTCAAGAAGAAGAGATAACAATCATAAATATCTATGCATCAAACACAGGTTCACACAACTACATAAAACAAATATTAGCAGACTGGAAAAAACAAAGAAATACTAGAAAAATTGTAGTCGGGGTCCTTAATACCCCACTCTCACAAATAAATCAACTACACAAAAATTCAACAAACAAATATTAAAATTAAATCAAGCCTTTGAACAAATAAATTTGCTAAATGTCTGTAGAGAGATGCACCCCAAAACATTCAAATATACATTCTTCTCAGCTGCACATGAGACATTCTTCAAAATAGACCACATACATATTAGCTGACAAAACATATTTAAGTAAATGTAAAGGAATTTAAATCATTCCATGCATACTATCTAATTATAGTGCAGTGAAAATGAAAATCAATGCCAAAGAAAATCACAAAACCTAGGTTAACACATAGAAATTAAACAATACCCTTCTGAAAGCCAATGAGTCACAGAAAAAATTAAACACTAAATTAAACACAATTAAATGATAATGCTGATAAAAACATATGGGACACAGTGAAAGAAATCCTACAAGGGAAACTTATAGCAAGGAAATTGTACATCAGGAAAATAGAATTAGCTAAAATAAACAACCTAATGTTGAACCTCAAACTTCTAGAGAAAAAAGAACAAATCTAACTCAAAGCTCATATGAGGGAGGAAATCACAAAGAGCAGAAATTAATGCAATAGAGACTAAAACCAGAAATAAAGAATCAATGAATTGAAAAATTCATTCTTTGAAATAATAAATAAAATTGATAAACCATTAGACAACCTCATCAAAAAGAGGCAAGAAAATACACAAATTCAAGCAATTGAGGAATGACATAAGGGAAATCACAATGGATCCCAAGAAATCCAGATCAATATCTACTATGAGAACCTATTGTAATCCCAAATACTGAGTATAGTTATACAAGTATTATAATCCCTTTTCCAGTCTTCCTCACAATCCAAAAAGTTAGATTTATAATCCCACTGAGACTTTATTGAAATCTCAGCAGGTTAATTCCAATCCACCACCTCCAGTGCAACTCAGTGCGAAAGTAAAGACACCAAGATATATTTCAAGTTAAAGACAGCCAAGGGAAAGAAAAAAAAGGCAGCCAAGGGATCCTAAATCCAATCCCTGTGAGGATGTGCAGACAAGGGCCTTGATCCTAGGACTCTCCTGGAATTTATTATCTTGTGAAGAAGGGGAGTGGCTCGAGGATGAGTGACAGTGAGGATGGTGGAAACTGCATGAATAACTTGAGCTGGCTAGTCAGGTAGTGTGAAAAGCATCTCTGCAAAATGCAGAGATAAGGATATATAGAAGGATTTGCATAATTCAATTAGGGTAGCAACTGAATTGTTTTAGAAGGCTGTTGCTTCTGTTTTTGATATGTAAACTTTTGTGCCCTGGTAAGTATAGCTTCTTTACCTTGAGTCATACCCAGTTGACATTCCTGGAGCTGACTGGCTCTAACATCCCACTGTGATTATATATTTTAGAGCACTATGCGAGGAAACAAGAGACTGTCTAGTGGCTTTAGAGATTACATACCAGTACTTTAGCTGGTCTTATTTGTAATGCTCACAGTCAATTGAAGAGAGAAGGAAATACCAGTCAGCTCTGTACATATTAGTATAAGAAAATAAGTCTCCATATAATCAAAGTTGCAGCAATTGTTTTGCATTCATTCAATTTGTCTCCCACAAGAACCTATATTCTAATAAGATGGAAAACAGAAGAAATGGACAGATTCTTAGACACAATCAATTTGCAAAACTAGATCAAGAACATATAAAAATTCTGAACAATCTGAGATCAGCCAATGAAATTAAAAATTTAATTAAAAATTTACCAACAAAGAAAAGCCCAGGCCCTGATGTATTCACCATCAAACTCTACAAGAAATTTAGAGAAAAACTAATGACACTAATGCTGAAACTCTTCAAGGAAACTGAAAAGGAAGCAGTACTTCCAATATAAGTCCTTGAAGCAAGTATTACCCTAATTCCAAAGCAAGAGAAGAATGCAGCCAAAAAGTAAAATACAGGCCAATCTACCTAAGGAATACTCATGCAAAAATCCTTAATAAGATATTGGCAAACACAATGCAGCAAATCATCAAGAAGATTATACATCATGACCAAGTAGAACTCATCTTGAGGATGCAGGGGTGGCTTGATATACACAAATCAATGTAATACACCATGTTAGCATAATCAAAGCAAAAAACACATGATTATCTCAATAGATGCAAAAAAAGCATTTGACAAAGTCCACCATCCATTCATGATAAAAATCTTCCAGAAAATTAGAACAGATAGTGTTTACCTCAATCTTACAAAAGCCATCCATGACAAACCAAAAATTAACATCATATTAAATGGTCAAAAACTGAATACTTTCATTCCAAAACCAATGATAAGACAAGTATATTCATTATTACCACTCCTATTCAATATAGTTCTGAAAACATTAGTCAGAGCAATCAAAAAGGAGAAAAAAATTAAAGGAACAAAAGTAGAAATGGGAGAAGTTAAATTATCATTATGTGAAGATGACATGATACTCTACATAAAAAAACCCACCTAAACTCCACCAAAAAGCCTATAGATTTAATATCAAATTTTAGCACTGTAGCAAGACACAAATTAATACTTAAAAATCAACCTCATTCCTGTACACAGCAACAAACAGAGACAAAAAAATGGGGAAACAACACCCTTCACAATAACATCTAAAACTAAAATACTTAGGAATCAATCTAACAAAGGATGTAAAAGATTTTTAACAGTGGAAAATACAGCACCTAAAAAAGGAAATCAAAGAGGATACTGGAAGGTAGAAAACTACCCCTTGCTCTTGGATAGAGAACCAAAATAGAGAAATGTCCATACTCTCAAAACTTGTATACAGATTTCATGCATTCTCAATCAAAATACTATTTGTGTACCTCACAGATCTAGAAAAAACATTCTTAAAATTCATTTGGAACCAGAAGAGGCCTAAAATAACAAAAGCAATTCTGGGAAACAAAGACAAGTCAGGGGGCATCAAAATCCCAGACCTGAAATTATACTACAAAGCTGTTGTGACAAAATCATCAAGGTACTGGGGAAAAAAACAGGACTGAGAATCAGAGAAACAGAATGAAAAATACAGAAATAACTCCAAACACACTCAATCACCTTATCTTTGACAAAGATGCCAACCATGTTAACTGGAAGAAAGAATTTCTTTAATAAATGGTGCTGTAAAAACTGGCTCTCCACATGCCAAAGACTTAAACTAGGCTCTTATCTATCACCATGCACTAAACTGAAATTAAAATGGATCAAAGATTTAAATATTAAAATAGAAACACTAATTTTACTGAAAGAGATAACAGGTAGAAATCCCAAAGTATACCTGTGTGGTGTAGGCAGAGACTTCATGAACAAAACACAGACTACAAGGAAAATATTACAAAGAATCAACAAATGGGATCTCCCTTTATCAAGAAGACTTTGCATAATAAAAGAAAGCACCAACAGAGTGAAAATGCAACCCAAAGAGTGGGAAAAAATTATAGCCAGTTGTGCCTCAGACATCGGACTTATATACAGACCATAAAAAGAATTTTTAAAAAATCAGACCCCCTAATTTCAAAGACCCAGACTAAAAATTGGCATCTGAGATGAATACACACTTCTCAGATGAAGAAATACAAATTACAAATAAATACATGAAAACAATGTTCAACATCTTTGGTCATTTGAGAGATGCAAATTAAAACAACACTGAGATTCTATATCATCCTAAAAATAATGGCTATCATCAAAATATCAACTGATGAGAGAAGACAAGATGGCCAATCAGTGAGCAACAAAATACAAAGCCTCCCAGGAGAAACAACTCATATGCCAGAATAAAACATCCTGGAGAGACCCAGACAGAGGGAGATAGATCCTCTTGACACAGGAAGAAATTAAAACATAAAAAAGCTCATCAAATATGTCGGGACTACAACTGAAACAGCTAAAAATTAAGGGACACAGTGTTTTTGTGGTTACCTGCCAAATTCGCACCAGCTTGAATCCACGCTGGCTGGCAGAGCCACCCAAGCTTGTTCCTGCTGCCACTCACAGGAACCACAGCAGTGCTGAGGTCAGGGTTTGGTGAGCCCAGTGGAGAGCAGAGGCAGTGAAGGGACCTTCATTAATCTACAGGCAGTGCTGGGAATGAGACCCCCCCCCAGGAAGGGTGTGACCAAATGGGCAATATGTTGGAATCAGTCAGGAGGAGCCTGAACTGGGAGTGACAGTGACTTCAGTTGGTTGCTCCCTCCCCAGAGCAGATTTGTGGGATTTGCTTGGACTGGGCTCTGCCCCTGGCAGGATCCAATGAGCCATCACAAATTGATTCCCTGTGCCTAGCACACACTAACTGGGTGAAGGCACCTGAAGTTTGGCTGGCCCAGTGGGGAGGGGCAGGCAAAAACAGCTGCTGCTTATATCTCAGTAACAAGAGCAGGCAGGAGAGAGTGGAGTTCCCTCACCAGCATGCTTTGGAGGAAACATGACCAACAGCAAAGTGGGCTGGGACCTACATTGTAACCTGTGTGGAGGAAGCCAGGGCCATGACAGGAGAGAGAGGCAGGAGGAGGCCCTCAGCCCAGAACCCTGAGAACCTTGATCCAGGAGAGGGAAAAGCAAGGGAGACTGAGGGTGGCAAATACGCAACATCAGACATGGCTTCAGTGGACATTAAGAAATATCTTCGAGACCTTGTAGACAAGCTCATAACTGAAATATTAAATCAAGTAAAGCAGGATATGAGTAGAGCAATAAAAGAAATGCTCTCAGGGAGCATCTCTCAGGATGATACAGATGGAAGAAGAGAGGAACACAAAAAAAGCAGAGAAACATTTGATAAAGAATATAAAGAAAATATAGAATACATGAAGCAGATTCAAAGAGACTACCAGGAAATTAAAAACTCCATTGAAAGCTGGCAAAACTCCTTAAAAGAAAATAAGGATAGACTCTCAAAACTTAAAGACAAGTTGGCAGTGTTTGATCATGAAAGGAAAGATCTCTTAAAAATAAAAAGGAAACAGGCAGTAACAATACAAAGGCTAGAAGATGACAAGAGAATCTACAATTTAAGAATAAGAAATGTGAACAAAGAAGCAGGAATACACACAGGTGAATTACAAAGGCTATTCACGGAAATAATTAAGGAAAACTTCCCAAGCATGGGAAAAGAAAATGACATTTGGTTGTGTGAGGCATACCAAACTCCAGCCACCTACAAACAAAACAGGTCTACACCCAGACATATAATAATCAAGATGCCAGAAATTCAATATAAAAACAGAATATTAAAAGCCATCAGAGAAAAGAAACAGATTACCTATAAAGGTAAGCCCATCAGAATCATGGCTGACTTCTCAACACAGAACATCAGATCAAGAGGAGCTTGGAGCAAAGTATTCCAACCCCTGAAAGAGAATAACCTCCAGCCCAGATTGATGTACCCTGAAAAACTGCCACTAGAAGTTGATGGAGAAACAAGATTCTTCCATGACAAAGAAGAACTGGGGGGGTTTGTGACCACCAATCCAACGCTACAGAGAATACTGAAGGACATTCTAGAGAGAGAAAAAAAAATACCAGGATTTTAGGAACAGTGGCAGAAAGGCCTCAATGAATGGGGCAGGCAAGAGTGCATGCATGAATCTCTGCATGTATTTCTATAATTTCTGTATTAGAGGGAAAAACAAAACATAGCAAGACAAAACAAAACAAATTCCTATAAAAACATGAAAGTAAGAAGTTGTATAAAACCACAGTACAAGGTGATCTACAATGATTACTGTGTTGGAGTGAAGGAGAAAAGTAGACAGAGGCAGAAAAATAGCATAGAAGAAATGAGACAGAGAAGGATAACTAGAATCTCTAACATAGATGGCCTTGATGTGCTGTATTGTTAATAGTGCACCAGGATTTAAAACCCTCTTTACTCACACTACTCTGCTTAGATGTATTATATTCTGTTCCAGTCATTCTCACTGTACTAGATTTGAGGGCACAGACAGAAATCCTGAAAATAACAGGATGTAGTAAGTAATCATCCTTAATTTCCTATTAATTTAATCTAAAGCTCTGCATAACCTACACTGTTTTACCATGACTGATCATAATTGAATCTGGTTTGTTGGATTGCTGTTTTGTATTAATAGATTTTATTCAAAGCTGTTATGATTGACATTATCAAGTCTGAGAGTATAGGTAACTGCACTTAAGATGACAAGATTCACTAGAATAGCCACTATGGTTTGATTATTACCTGCCTTTGAAGTTTTATACTGTCTACAATGTTTTATTTTTATTAATATTGTTATTTACTGCTCAATTATACTCCTATATTCAATTATGCCTGATGATATAGACATTCTATCTAAGATAATAAGAAACAACACAGTAATCATTGTAGATCACCTTGTACTGTGGTTTTATACAACTTCTTACTTTCATGTTTTTATAGGAATTTGTTTTGTTTTGTCTTGCTATGTTTTGTTTTTCCCTCTAATACAGAAATTATAGAAATACATGCAGAGATTCATGCATGCATAGCTGTTTACACTCTCACTGTTTGACTGTTTTAATTCTGTAACTTGAACAACTATTTCTAAGAGGACAATATGTAATTTATCAACTAGTGGTTTCTTATTGTTTATCTTTTTTTTGAATTCTGTATTACCTCTACCCTTTACATGCTTTTGTTTCTCTTAAAATAAATTTTAAGAAATATATCATCTGATAACAAATACTGGAGGGGCTTTGGGGAAACAGGAATACTTTTCCACTGCTGGTGGGAGTGTGCACTGTTGCCACAATTGTGGAAATCAGTGTGGAGATTCCTTTAAAAACTCGGATAAGAGTTCCCATTGGAACTTATCTTAGCTATTCGCCTTCTGGTTATCACCCCAGAAGAATTAAAAACACAATATCACAGTGATATATGTGCACCCATGTTTACACCAGCACAGTTTGTGGTAGCTAAATCTTGGAAACAAGCCAAATCCCCATCAATGGAGGAATTCGTAAAAAAAAGATATTTTTTAATGTCACAGAGAACTACTCAGCCATAAAGAAGGATAATCGAGACTTTTATAGATAAATGAATGCAATTTGAGACCATATTCATAAGTGAAATAAATAAGATGCATATTATAAATATCATACTGTCTCTCACCAGTGTGAAAAACTAAATGAGTGAATGGGGTCCAATAAATACTGTGCACTAGATACTGTGAATTGGGAAGAAACTTCAAAAGAAAAGACAAACCGTGATAAGGAAAAGGGGAAAGGAAGGAAATGAAAAAGAAAAAACAGTATTTATACACAAGTTAATTAAGATAGTTATACAGCTAGTTTCTCTTCATTGAAAAGATAAATGTGTGCTAATATTTGGATAAGATATTATGCCTGTATCTTGTACTGTGAATAACTATTATGAAGACAATACATACTGTATTAATTGATTATTGTAACTCTCCTACTAACCTGTTTTGAAACTCTGTCTTATAGTTATTTTTATTTTTTCTCTTATAAATTAAAAAATGAAAATTTCACTGAGCCTGGAAATTATAATACAGTAAAAAAAAAATCATTGTACTTCTAAAGGATGTATAGTTTCTTCCAAAATTTCCATTGCTTCACTGTAATCTAATAGTAGTGTCACTTAAATATCCTGACTTACAAGTAAAATATATGAAGTAAGCCAACTCATGAAATTATCTAGGCTTACCATCAGTCCAAAAGACTAGGAACATTTAAAGTCAGTATTACCATGTCACTAAATTGATAGAAATGTAAGGCCTAGAAACAAGGGATTTTTGGCCAAGACAATATTTCTTTGAGACATGTCCTCTAGCTTCCCTTAATAATTTGGATTCAAGCATGAAAGGAGTCAGGATTACTGGGTTGTGAATAAGAGTAAGGGGCACAGATAACAGCTCACAGGACTGGTCTGACCATTCAATTCATATAAAGATGCTTAAAAATAAAACATGTATACTATTGGTAATTTAATATGTTATAAAGTTTATAATGGGAAAAATAAAGCTTGTGTATAGTTATTCAGAGAATCAGAGCAATAATTGCAAAGATGCAACATTGGTCTCTCACTGATGATCACCTCTAAACTATCCTCTGACATTTAGTCCAAAAATCAATAATGTTCATTTTTGGATGAAAACTAGTTTACAAACAAACCGTGAACTTCATATTCCTTTTGTACCAGTGTCATGATATTGAGCAGATTGTGAGTAAACAAATTCATGATGGTGCAGGAATCTCATCCTCTTCATTTGAGTTTTATGTAATCTTAGTCTCTTGTTTTTTCATTGTCATTCTTTTGGAAAGTACTTGAGACATTTATTTGCACACAAAGAAATGACAAGGCAACCATGAAGTTGGTGTTCACACTTGTGACAGCCCACCTCTCAAATAATCTTTATAACTGATGAAACCCTTATATCATACCCAGTTACTGCAATGAGTTTTTTCTTCTGTAGACTTTCAGAGATTTGGGCCAGAATGTGTAGCAATGCAAATAATGGAGAGAACAATAAGATCTTTCTTTGTTAGTTTCCAATTAAGGAGAAAAAGAACATTAAATACTTATGAGCTTCAGTTGATTAAAAAATCACTAGAAATGTAACAGGACAAAAATCTTCCTGTGATCCCTATGCAGTAATTTGGTGCCAAATAGGCATACATGCTCAATGGAGAGTAAGAGGGACTCAGAATTTCACATATCGTGTTCTGTCTCTGGCTTCACTTCTGTTTCTGACATTACTTTTGTCACTAATTTGACATTTTTCCATTTCTGGGAGGAATATTCCAACTAAAATGTTTTGTTACTTCATTTGTAAATCTCCCTGAAAGGACAATTATTTTCTACAGTAACATTTTATTGAACAGTTTTCTTGAAAATTCTGTTCCTTGCTTTTCCAAGTTCAAGAGACATTGTTGGTGCCATAAACAGGAAGTAACAAGCATATTACTGTCTGTTTTACTCCATTATAAATTCCTGAGTAATTTCTTTTACATAAATAATTACAAGTACCATTTAACATTTTTACTCCTTTGTTCACCTTTATGTAGATTATTTTACTAGCATTTACCTTAAATCAGAAATTTTTAAGGACTAATTTAGGAAATGAATCTTCTGGAAGAAACTAAAATACAATTTTAAAAACATTATGGTACTGTATTTTCATATCTTTTTCTTACTAGCTGAAGAAGTATTCCTATTGTTCACTTTAGTATTACCCATAGACTTCTCATCTTTAAATATTTACTGATATTCTACTGTGTGTGCTATGAATTGTCTTAACAATTATGTAAATATATCACTCCCTATTGTCCAGCATTTAGATGAGACATTCAAAATTTTAGAATCAATGCTATACAAAATAAATAAAGAAGTTTTGGGTAAAAATTATAAGATGAATGCCGAACTAAAGTAACTAATGAGATTTACTATACTGAGGTAAATAATTTTATTGGTAATATTATAATACAAGTGTTGATCTTAATGAAAAATTTTTTCTCCAGGTTTGAAATTACTATGACCACCTAACAAAATCAGAATCTTCCCCCACCTTTCTTGGAAATCTGATGGAGTCAGACTTTCGTGAAATGTCTTTAGCCAGTGAAAGGCAAGTTTTCAAGTTGAATTGGAGATGAGTCAAATTAAAAATAAACATAGCTTTTGTGCCAAGATACTCAAGCCAAACTACCCATTTCCATGTGGGAACAATGAATAGGCACAGTAGATTTAACTTTTAAAAAATGTTAATTGAACTAACATTACAGAAGACCTTACTAACTGTGTCTTGGTATGAAAAATATATTTGAAGATACCAAAAATATGGCAACTGAACAAGAGGAAAATGCCCACCTGCTTCTTCTACAGTATCATATTCAGCTACAGGGATATAATTATAGTGCTTTTATAACTGGATAATATCCAATTTAATGAATCTTAGTTAATGTTTCTGAGCTTGTGGTCAAGTATGTTAGCCATTTTCAACAAAACTTCTACTAAAATTGATCAATGAATGCATGAACAATAACTTCATAAATTAAAGACTTTATTAAATATGCCAGTTAATGGTAAATGTCAACTTGACTGCATGAAGAGACTACTAGAGGGACAGTTGGATCATTTCATTCCCTTATCATTGAGCAATTAGATTTAAAATTTAGAATCAATATTATACAAAATAAATAAAGAAGTTAATGCTCTTAGCTGGATGTAGCTCCATATAGCCCATTTGGAGAAGGAGAATCACTGGGGGCATGCCTTTGGAAAATGGATCTCTCACTGGTATTCTTCCTGTCTGCTTTGTCTTCTGGCAGTCACAGATTGACCAATTTGCCCACCTTGTCCTTCTACCATGTGGCATCTTTAGCCAAGCAACCTCTGAAGTGTCTCCTCCCTTAAGTAGTGGGTACTGAATATTTTTGTATCAGACACTAGAGGGTTGACTGATACATTAATAATTTTCAATTCTGTTTCAATTGCTTCCCTAATTATCTACATTAAAGTGTCTCATAAATACACTGGTAAAAGTAAAATCTAAGGTGAAATCTGAAAAATAATTGAAAGTTAAAAATAGCTAAGCAAAGGAAAATAAAGTGGTAGATCAACAAAGGTCATAGAATTTCTAAAATAATTGAGATTGAACATATTGTAGCAATAAATTAAGGTAAGTTCAGTATTGATGGATGAGAGTTAAAAATGCAAAAGTTTGACCATAGATACAACTGAGCATTAAATAAGAAATATAGAGAGATTTATACCAAGTTAACCAAATTTCAACTTCATTTTTATACTAAGTTTGGACTTCATCTTTTTAATCATTACTTTTCTTTTAAGTGATATAAATCAGACTCATTTTTTAAAAATGGTTATCTTGGATGCTATATGGAAATTATATGAAATGTGAAAATGGTAGTGTTGGAATGATAACTAGGAGAATAGAAATGAAGATAGATGAACTACTCTAAAAATGTTAATATATTCTTCATAATTTTTATTCTGCCCAATGACTATGGCCAAATAGAGTCTAGCAACATGGCAATGACCAACCAGCCCATCCCAATGCCCACAGAGTGGTGAAACAGTGTCTTGGGGGGAAACCTCTGCCCTTGAAGCAATCCTTCCACCAGGCTACAATATTTACTTTGGACTGTTATGTAACATTAAAAATATTCTTTGCTCTTTAAGTGATTTTTTAGAGTCTATTTGTTATATGATCCTACTTTCACCCTTACAAATACATGTAGTTTTCTTATTTGTCATAGCAAATATAACTGTCCAGAGAAAACCTGTGAAATAAAAGAAGCAGAGAACATTCAAAGAATGGCTAGTAGAAAATCAGCTAAAGATGTTGAGTTATACTAAGAGATGAAGAAAAGGTCTAAAAGTGATTTATCTAACAAGAATAAAGGAAACTTTGGATGAGGTAATGGTATACAGTCATTTTATTTTCAGAAATAGGTAATTTTGGGATTAAAAGAAATTCTCATAATATACCATATGCTTTACTATATAATAGAACATTTAATATACATTGAGAATTTCTGCTTTTAAACATGATTTGGCTTCAGACTTAGCTTTCTACTATAAACAACTAAAAGACTGAATGAAGTAACATTGAAATTATTTCTGGTGTGGACAGCAGGTAATGCAAAACTGTAATCTTTATGAAAAGGGGTCATGAAATATGAATTTTACATTTTCCCTATCTTTTTTTGTGTGTGTGTGCTGGAAACTGAACTCACAACCTCGCGTTCAGCCTTGTGTTTGCCAAGCAGGCACTTATGCTGCTGAGCTAAACCCCTGGCTCCTTTTTCTCTTTTTTTTTCTTTTTAAATTTTTTTTAAACTTTTAAATTTTTTTCCTACCCTTCTTACTGGAATTTTTTTCCTACCCTTCATGACTTCAGAGAAAGTTGTTGCCTAAGCATAGTCAACACTCAGTGAGCTCAGGAGAAAGACAGAAAGATAGACTTTGACACACACTTGTGAAATTAAGGTGCCACAGATGGCTATACAGGGAAAGGTCAGGAGTCAATGCAGTTGCTGGAAACAACTCTGGATGAGTAACAGAGAGCAGCTGCATTGAGGATGATATTTAAATAAAACCATAATGTTTCCTACTGTGGGTGGATAAATAGATTGACAATAATATATTCAAAAATAACTGAGAAAAAATATCCCTTCTAGCAAAGGAGGAAAGAAAATACACTGGTGTCAAATGAAACTTCAGCTATACTTGCAGCATTTCTTCAAGGAAAATCATTTTTAATCAGGTTAAATGGATCTACATTCCTATAAGTTTTGTGTACTTGAAGTACTCCCTAATTTAAGATGTAAAAATCTTTTTGAACCATTACAGAGTAATAACCACCAGACTTAATCTCATGCTATAAACAATTAGAAACTGTAAAAAATGTATGAATTGATTTTTTAAAAACTTGAACAACAGCCAGCAATAGATTGCAGTAGTGTGAATAAGAGAAGAAAAACAAGATGAGGCCCAAACTCACTCCAATCTTCTTCCTAGAGGCACTTTTATTGCCACAGACTGGGGGCAGTGAGGGGGATGAGCTGAACATGCTGACCTGACTAAACTAAGGACATGAAGATCACAGTTCAGGAAGAGGAGCTAGTGAGTAATTATAGATCAGCATGTCATAAAGGGCAGACATAAACCTAAAGGCCTCCAGAAATGTTCATAATAATCCCATGGATCTTTTCCATTAAGCAGATATAATTTTAGTGAAATTTCATAATGGCAGGTAAAGTACAACTGGGAAACACAAACTGAGGAATTCTCAGACCTGATTCTAGAAACTGAGTTTTGATATCAGAATGAAGAGCTCTTAGATATAAATCAGGCATTCATTGAAAACCACAGCGGTGTGACACTTTGAACATATACCTAAACTAGCATGGGAATCTGAGTGAAGATTATTTTAGACCTGCTGCAGAAAACTTAGATAGACCTATCAATGGTTCAACTTATAAATAAGCAAGTTAACTGCCCATTAAAACAAAACCCAATGCTGTTAAGGAAGACAACATAATCTATGTGCTTAGATACATAAAATTCATGATGTTCAGTGACCAATAAAAGTTTACGAGATATGACAAAAACAAGTAAAAATGGCCCATAACCAGAGAGAAAAATTAATCTGTAAAAGAACACATAAAAACTTTAAAATTTGAAAGAACTAACAGAAAATGTGTTTTAAGAAACTAATACATGGGGCCTGGGTCTACCTGGCAAGCACAAGTTTCTGAATTCAATTATATATATATATATATATATATATATATATATATATATATATATATTTACATAATATTCAGGAATTTAAAAGAAAAGGTGAATATAGTAACCAGAGAAATTGATTTGATTTGATTATTATTTCTGTGAGTTGGCATCATGCATAGGCTGTGGGAAGGAGAACCAGATACCAAACACTTACTATGATTCAGCAGCATGTGTGGGACATAGGGAAGAGAACCAGATGTCAGCCCCTTCCCTGGCACCATTTACATACCTTTCAGAAGAGAAAAAAAGCCAACAATTTCCTACAAATCAGTGCCATGCATGGGTTGTTGGGAGGAGAACCAGAAGCCAGCCCCAAGAAGTGCCAAGGTGCCCCTAACCCCATTAGCAAACAGTTGATCTGGAGAAGCACAGACTGAGATGATAGATATTGAAGATGATAGATATGAAATATAACTTACTTCCTGTAGTGTTCAGCATTTCATTGACTTTATAGATCTAAAGTTAGTAGCCTGATCATCTATTTAGAGGATAACAATACACAATATAGCATCTATGGGGGATCCCCTTCTGAAGATGGTAGCCATTGTTAATTCCCTATTATCTTGTTTTAAAATCCTGTAACATTTTTGTTACTTTGTTTGGTTTTGTTGTGTTTTATCTTGTTTGATTTTATTATATCTGAAGGCATGGGCAGCTATTCGAAAGATAACAAGATATATTGTGGTAGCCATTTTGGATTTACTATCTTTTTTTGCAGTCCTGTATTACATCCATTGTTTTGTTTTTATTGGTTCTATTCTGTTCAGTTTTGTTTGATTTTACTATGTCTGATGGTATGGGCAGCTATTTTGAAGACAGCAAGAGGCATTATGGTAGCCACTGTTGATTTCCTGTTATCTTGTTTGAGATCCTATATAAGATTTTCTCTATCTAATATATAGCATTTCTAAATACAAGTAAATCACATTTGTATACACAACTGTGAGAAACTGAATATTTTCTCATTGAAGATTAATACATATAGTTATAGCACTCTTATTCATTACAAGCCCAAAATGAATGTCCCCAATCTAATCTATACCAACAAGGAAACTGACAAATGAATGAACTGACACACACAACATAGATGAATCTCAAAAACATTAGAATGAGCAAATGAAGGAAGACACAAAAGATTTCACATTGTAGGATTATTTTTATTTATAAGCTAAATCTAATCTATGCTAATTGAAAGTACATCAGTTTCCTTGAGGCTTGACAGTGAAGGATGCTTTCTGGGAAATGATACAAAGAACCTGTTGAGTTAATGGATATATTCCACATCTTCATCGTGGAAGCAGCTATGTAAATATACATGACCGTCAAAGTTCATTGAAAGGTACACTTAAATTGGTGTTTTTTATATGAATTGTAACACTAAAATTAATTTTAAAATCATTTGTAACTATAATACTTTCATATTCAATAGTTGGAAAGATGTATGTGTAAGTATAGATTGATTATAATCTCCATTTTGGTTCTGATTCTTTGCTATCATTATTGGAGATGCTTGCTGATGTACTGATAACATTTCTACTTTGCTTAGTTTATGTTTTAAGATACCTCAGTCTCTTGCTTTGAGAATGAAGAAATTTCTCAGTCACATAGACTTCTTTAACTTATAGCTATTTCAGCCAGAAATTATAACTATAACTAAAAAGAAAAATGAAGGCACATTAGGAGAATATTGGAGTAGATTTTCCTTCCTTCTGTTGAGTGCTTTTCTACTATAACTGTGAAATCAAAGTATCACAGCATTTGTTGCCAATACTATACCTTTAGCTTAATTTGGGAAAGAGTTTGATGCTTTTAAAAGAAAAACAGATACTCTGGAAGGTTTTTATTTTGCTTTAGAATGAGACAACCCTTATATTCATTATCTTATAGTTTAAGTAATCACATTAACAGATAATTGCCCTAGTCCAAATGAATACATGTCTGAATATGTTACCAAGAATGTTTGTGCAATTAGTATGTTGGGATTCATGTAGCTGGCTGTGAGTTCTCCAAACCATTAAATATTTATAATAGTCATTGATATAGTGGTTTTTTGTACACCTCAATATTTTATACTATTTTATACAATATTTTTATAACATAAATTCCTAATTTGATTTAGTACCTATCTCTCTTGTTATTTTAAATAGTCATCTTACATTAAGGACATATTATGGCTAGAAAACAGCTTCTTGACATCCTCCAAGTAATAATTTTATGTCTAGAGACTTACAGCCTGTCAATTCCCAAGCATGCTTTCTCCAAACCAAGTAACTCTAATTCTTTTAATCTTTAATTATACATCCAGTTGACTAGGCTTTTTCATAAGCCCCATCAATAAAATCATGAGATATTTCCAGTCATGTGTTTAAATCAGAGATTGCAATTCCTTTAGACTTTGATTAGAATCAGCTTCTCCAAGGTACACAAACACATTTCCCATGCCTCATGACATAGATAAATTCTTCTGAAGGGTACAAAATGATCTTCCATCTTGCACCCAGATGTTTCTCTCTTATTACATCAATTCTAGACAGCTAATCAATTCAATGAAACACTGTCTATCATGTGTTATCCATGTAAGCATCATTTAGTGAGGATGAGTTAACCATTTTTAATTCAAGCATGCCCTTGCTTGAATTGCTACTAAATGGACTATGTGGAACATTACTTAAGGAATAAAATTTTCTTCATGATGAATTTTACTTACAGCCTTGGACAGAGCTAAATGTCTTTCAAGATATATAAACTCAAATTAATAGACAAAAATAAACCCCTGTGTTACTAGTATTAGTATTGGGGTAAACACTAATTAGTCAAGATGGTATATGTTCCACACACTATTTGATATTCAGTAAGAAAATTCTCCATGTTCTATTGAAACAAATAGAAACACTATTAAGCTGAAAAATCAAAAGTCTCAAGAATAAGAATGACTCTCAAGCCCAATAACTCAAATAAAGTCCTCCCTTCTCTGTTCAAGGAGATTGTCCTTTAGTTTCTTTTAATTCATTGCAAACAAAGTTTTGTGTTAGCATTTTTTGGACAATATTTCATGCCTATGTCTTGTTTTCTGAACAACTGCTTTGCATGTGACAATTTGCAAAATATTAATTATCATTATTCTGCCTAGACAATGTACTGTTGAACAATCAAAAAGTAGATACAAAACAGCAGTGCATCTAGAAAAATAATATCCAAAAAATTTTAGCTGAAATAATTGCCACAAATGAAGTTTGTCATAAATGTAAAATTAGTATGCAACTGAATGCTTTATGTGTGTTATATACTTGGTAATTGTTTTAATGAGTTACTTTAAATCAATAGCAGTGTTTTTATTATATGTAATAAAATTAATCTCTGAAATACTAAAATTATTTTCAGAATTTTAGGTATCTGAGGTATTAGAAAAGCAAATTACACAACTGAGTAGTTTAATGTTTATTTTTGCCTTTAAAGAATAGTCCTAATAAAAACTTATAACCTTAAAGGTGAGATTTAGATACAGTTTTTTGTAGACAGATTTTATCAATGTAAGGCAGTTCTTTTAAATTCCCATTGACTAAGACTTTTTTACATTATAAATTATTATGAAATTTTCCTAATTTTATGGCATCTATCCAAATTATCATTTTTTCAGTCTGTTTATATGATGAGTGACATAGATATTTTCCATGATATATCATTCTTGAATTCCTAGAATAAACTCAAATTAGTGCAGGAAGGAATTATAGAATTACCTTGACAGCAGTAATTTTTAATTAAATTTTCCTAATTTACAATTTTTAC
Organism: Hydrochoerus hydrochaeris; assembly: GCA_004027455.1. Lineage (NCBI taxonomy): Eukaryota > Metazoa > Chordata > Mammalia > Rodentia > Hydrochaeridae > Hydrochoerus > Hydrochoerus hydrochaeris. Next base: position 8,685 of record PVLA01009573.1, on the reverse strand, counting down.
TTCTCAACTTTTAAATTCTTCATTCCCCTTTTCATTTTACACATGTCTTATGTAAACTGTGGATACTACACCTTTACCCAGTTTTTAGTCTCTGTATTTTACTAGGTTTACTGAATCCTTGAAAACTTGATGCTATTACAGATTCATTTAGATTACTTCTGCCACTTTATTATTTTAAGAAATTATATTTTAAGCCTCTTCTTGATTTCTTGTTGTGTTCAGATTTTCTGTTGTTGCTTTTCTTCTGCTAGCTTAGAAGTTACAGTTTATATTTCTGCTTAGTATTTTCTTTAAAGTTTAATAATGTGATTGACTGTGTATTTTTCTCACAGAATAAAAAAAATTAAGATCTTTACTCTTCTTATCAATACAAAGATGAGTCTAATCACCATTCTCCTCAAAGAAGCAGGAACTAAAACAATGAGCAAGCAACTATCTTCCATTCAGAGTACCTGAGTAAACATGCAGTGTTACACAAGAGTGATAAGCGCTCTCTGGAGCAAGCATGGAAAAGAGAACAAAATCCCTGCAACTGCTGCTCCATCCCCTGGTCAGAATAGCTCAAATCATGAAGTTCTTTTCCTGGAAAAGAAGAGGTAAGCAAGTGATATCCACTAATTTCTGTGAAAATTTCAGACATCTATGGGGTTTGCTGCAGGAGAATTCTGCATCCTCATTGTCCGCAAGGCTAGCCTTGGAAGTTGACTAGAGTCCACATGGTTGTGTCATTAGAGTTGAAAGATGTCCACCAAAGAGGAGATGGAGACCTTTACTTGCCCTCCCTCACCCCTATCGAATAGGTTTATTGATTCCCATAACAGAAAAATATTTCGAGTATCTCACTATGAAACCTGTTTACTACACAGAGTCAAAAAGTAAGAGAAAATAAGGTAAGGAATTCAACTTGAGGATCTGAAAGGGGCATGTTATCTGAAGAAAAGGATCAAACTAGCCTGCTTACAAAACAATGAGACCAGGGTTTATAGATTTGCTAGGGTGGGTTAGAAGCTGGTTGATCATTCTCTCCTTTCTGGTTTACAAGATGGCTCCAGGAAAAGTCCTCATTACTGAAGGGGGAAATTTGCTTTCCATCAGATGATGGTCTCTGCTTGGAGGAAATTTTAGTCTTGTGGAAGCACTGCTGAAATCCAAGACTGCTGCAAGTTTAGAGCAATAACTGAAGATCTCCACGGTTCAATGTTCTTGTAACATTATTTGCTGTTCTTAGTCTTGAAGAGGGATGAGATAGGTTATATAAATACATAGCTAATCAACCTTGTTTTGCAAACCTTCATAAAACTACTCCCTAGATTATTAATATGCCTATACACAGAGCTGAGGAAGGATCTGGCCCACAGTTTTAAGAATTTCAAGTTGTATTCTACTTTTAGTTACCTGTTGAGCATCAGTAGGCACAAATGAAGAGTCAGTGTTTTTTTTAGCTTTTAAGTTCCCAACAAAAGCCTCAAAATAAAACACAAAGTGTGCTTTTAATGAGTAATAGGTGAAGGGCCCAGGAGTTTCTCCTTTGTCCCTATGGTGGTCTCTTACTTGATCAGTCATGTTGATCTAAAGAAGGAGCCCATGTTGTGTCCCATCCCCCAAGACTCAGGGTACTGTTTAAGAGACCATCCCAAGCCCACAGCCATTGCTAGAATGTGTCCTGCTCTGACAGCCCCACATCTCAGGGCTCCAGCTCCTTCTATACTGTACTCATTCAGATGGAATGTATGACCAGGCTGAGTGTACAACCTGACCTCAGCAGTTAAGTGTCTAAATAGGTAAGCTGTTTTAACTTCATGATGAATTTACCCCTTTATAATTTTGAAGTTTTTCCTTGTTTACAGTAATACTATTTTGAAGTCTTTCCCCTATAATAATGAAATCACATAGCTTTCTCAGTATGGTGTATTTTTTCTACTTTCCTCTTTGAATTTTACTATATGTTTGCATTTTAAGTTACTTTCCTATAATTAACATATAATAGGTTCTTAGGTTTTTAAAAAATAATTGTGATCATCTTTGCCTTTTGTAGGGTGTCTTATATGTATTATAAATTCAGATTATACCTCTTTTATACTGTTTATATTTAATAAGATTATTACAATTATTTTTAAAATATTTTTATTTTAAAAATAATAAAACAAAACAACAAAGCAAATCAAAACAGAACAAGGAAAGTAACATAGGACTTCAAAACAAGACAACAGGATATCAACAGTGGTTACCATAATGTCCCTTGTTTTCTTCAAAATAGTTGACCATACCTTCACACACAATAATATAAAACATAACAAATACCATAAAACCAGTGAAAAGAATAAAAGCATTATAGGACTTCAAAGCCAGATAACAGGAAATGAACAATGGTTACTATAAAATCTCATTTTCTTCAAAAAAGTTGTTCCTACTGTCACACATAATAAAATCAAAGAAAACACAACAGAAGAACCAATCAAAATAAAAGAATAAAAACAGGTTAGGACTTCAAAACAAGGAAATCAGCAATGGCTCCCATCATGTCTCATTTTCTTCAAAATAGCTGTTCAGACCATCACACACAATAAAATCAAACAAAGCAAAAAAGAATAAAACCAATTAAACAAATGAAAGCATTGTAAGACTTTGTCATGGTTTATGTTAGTGGCCCCCAAACTTCATGCAATTATGGACTCAACCAAATCTAGTGTTTGTGATTGGTTCATTGTCTAGCACTCTGATTGATGGTGTGAGTGCTATACCCACCTGGGGTGGAGCCAAGATATGATGTGTTGGTGGGAAGAGGGTGTGTCTCTCCCTTTTGCCAGTTTCACCTTACTGTTTGTAGCAGCCATCAATGGTTGCCCTGCCATGCCATGTTAACTTGGAGCCAGCTGAGTATGGACTGAAACCTCAACCTGTAAGAAATAAATCTTTTCTTCCCTAACTTTGGGCATTAGGTATTTTTTCTCAACAATGAGTAAAAAGTAACTAATACAAACTTCAAAATAAGGTAATAGGAAGCCAACAATGATTACCATAATACATCCCATTATGTTCAAAATAGCTGCCCATACCATCAGACAAAGTAAAATCTAACAAAACAAGACAGAGCAAAACCAAATCTAACAAAATTGTGAAAACAATACAAGAGTTCAAAACAAGAAAAGAAGAAATTAACAGCTGTTGCCATCTTTTCCTCCCAGGTATTTCCTCTCCTATCAGTTTTACAATAATTATTTTTGCTTTTTGGATCTCATTAGCTCCTTCTGTTTTTTATGCTAGGGTTCACCCATATGAGTTCAAACTGTTACACCCATGAACTTGATCTCCAGTTGCATTCATTTATCTACCAGAGCCTTGAGATTATTCTACTTTATAGCTGGATAGCTCTCTATTGTATGAAAATACCATATCTTTTTTATCCATTCTATGGTGACAGGTAAGTTACTTTTGCTTTTTTTCTAGTCTCCTGTTGCATGGAACAATTGTTTTCTCTCCTTCAATTTTCAGTCTATGAATTTATTTTCCAGTTAAATGTATTTTTTGTATACAGTATATCAGTGGATATTGTTTCTTGATCCACTCTCCCTGTGTTTCCTTTTATTGCCAATGTGAGGCCATCTACATTAATGGTTATAACCAGTATACATTGCTTTATCTCTGCCATGCTATCCTCTTGTTGTTGGCCCTCCACTTATCCAACTTCATTCAGTTGCCTGCCTTGTTTGGCAGTCCTCCTCTGCTGCTGTTCCTGGAACCATAGTCATCTTTATCTCTCTCTAGAATATCCCCCAGCACTCGCTGTAGGGTTGGTTTGGTGGTCATGAATTCCTTAATTTGTTCTATATCATGGAAGTATCTTATTTTTCCATCAATTTTGAAAGATAGTTTTGCAAGGTACATCAATCTGGGTTGGAAGTCATTTTCTTTCAGGATTTGAAACACTTCACTTCAAAATTTTCTTGGCTTGATGGTTTGTGTTGGCAAGTCTGCCATGATTCTGATTGGTTTTCCTTTATAGGTGATCTGTTTCTATTTTCTAACAGCTTTTAATATTCTGTTCTTGTGCTGAATTTCTGGGATCTTGATTATTATATGTCTGGGTGTAGCTTTACTTTAGTTATGGCTAGTTGGCATTGTATATGCTTTATTTATCTGTATGCCAAATCATTCCCCCTGTTTGGGAAGTTTTCTAATATCACTTCTGTAAATAGCCTTTTTATTTCATTAGTGTTGACCCCTGCTTCTTCACTAATACCTATCACTCTTAAATTATGCTTCTTTGCATTATCTTGCAGTAATTGAATTGTTATTTCCTGATTCCATGTTATTTTAAGAGATATTTCCTTTCATGATCAATAGCTGCTATCCTATCTTTAAGGTTTGAAAGTCTACCTCAGTCTCTTTCAAGTGGTTTTGTTAGTTTTTGATGGAATTTTTAATTTCCTGGATATCTCTTTGAATCTGTTACATGCATTGTAATTCCTTTCTATATTGTTCATTCAAGGTTTCCATCTTTTTCCTATGCTCCTGTTTTTTATCTATGTCTTCCTTAGATATACTGAGCAAAAAGCAAAACAGTGAAAACAATATTTTTTCTTTAAAGAGATGATAGAAGGAAATCCCTCATATTTGCTATATTGCATATGGTCGTTCTCCCAAGAGATGCTCAGACCTCTGGCTCCCAGTTGCTAATGGGAGGGCACAGAGGATGGGATGTTTGATTCTCAGCCAGCACACCAGTAGGCTCATGCGAGATGCTGGCTGGTTCTCTTCCTGGCTCACCTGCTGCTCACTAGAGCCACTGCTGCTTACCAGGAAGGCAGCTTTCTTGCTCAGCACCATAAGTTCCAACACAGCTAGATCTCAGGAGACACTGACTGGTTCTCTTCCTGGCTCACCTGCTGCTTACTCTGTGACATTATTTCTGATTTGATTGCTTTTACAATCTCATGAAGTTGTTTCTTTACTTCAGTTGCTATCCTTTCAGAGATTTCAAGTGTAACTTCCATTTTCTTCCATGAGTGTATCTCCCTGACTGGTTCTTATGTGGACTGGAGTTCTGAGAGCTGGAGGTCTGAGATTGCCTTTTGCTCCTTCATCTTGATGTTCTTCAGGGTTCCTCCCAACAAGCTGGTTGTGGGGCCCTAGGCACTTTCCATGTTGGCTGCCCCTCTGCAGGTGGAGTGCACATGGCTTAATTGGCTGTGTTTCCCTCCTCTTGCTGGCTGCCAGCAGGAAGCAGTGGTGCTGGCTAGCAAGCAGAGGTGAGTCTGCTGGTCCTCTCTGCCCATGCTGGCTGCATTCAGGAAGGAGACTTCTGGTGGCCTACTATTATTTTGTTATGTTCATCCATTTTCTATATAATTTTTTATTAGTTCTGCCTGTTGTTTGATCTTTTTACCTTGGTTTTCTACATTCTTTTATATTGAGCTTTTGGACTGTTGTTGTATTTCTATAAATAACTGTGTATTATTACCTTATAGTCCTTGAATAAAATATGCATCTTCCTTGTGGTTGTTAAATTTTGTGGAAAAAATATATACTAACTTTGTAAAGTTTCTTTGGATTTTTTTTGAGGCAGGGTATATGAAGGCCCTGAACTATGTGCTGGACATGAATTTACTTTGTAGCCCAAACTGGCTTTGAACCTGCAGTGATTCTTCTGCTTCAGTCTTCCAAGTGCAGGTATATACCATCATACCTGGGTTTTCTTAACACAACTTTCATGTTGTAATCTAGCTTTCACTCTTATGATGACAATGAGTCTCTCTCACCCATAGGTTTTTATATATATAAATGTACCACTATATTCCTGTTCTCTACACTTTAATATTTAGAATCACATCTGACTGTTCTTCTCACAGTATCTTAGTTGTTTCACTGCATAACACCTAAAATGGTCTGTCTTTAACCATTTCTCAAGCTCTCATTCATTTTCTATAAATAATTTCTTTTTTAATGTATTTTTCTCTTTTTATTCATAACAAGTCAATCTTACTGAAATTCAGCTCTATTCATTCCACTCATATTCTCAAAAATGACAATGCAAGAATTTATAAACTGACTACTTACATTTCAAGTCACTACTTATTCTGACTAAAACTTATATTTTCAAATATCAACTATGTTAGAGTTCTGTGCCAAACAAACTGAATTTCTAACTGTTCATTGTCTTGTGTCATACTTTAGATTAATTTGTTGTTATTCAGGGAAAGTATGACTTCTATCCTAATAAGCAGCTTAAAGATACTTCATCCATGAAGTTCCATTTCCTCCAAGATTTCCTTGACATGGCTCTGCAGTCATCTCTGGTGTTCACCACTAACTAATGTGCATGAAAATCATTTCTATGCTTATTTCTGTCCTACTTGATTCAAGTCACTTTAGCTAAGGTTAACTTATTTTGTCTCCATATAGCCTACAAATATGGTTATTGATTTTGTAGCTTCTCAATAATTCTATATCAAATAAAATTATATTATTTAACAAAAATGCCAAAATATATTCAAAATGAAATACATAAAGAAAATTAGAGGCAATTTCGAAACTTTTCACTCAAATGGTAATTAATAAATTTAAGACCATTAAAATAGTACTCACAGCTTAGCAACAACCCAGCTGTGTAGAATCTCTAGAAATCAATAAGACTAAAGTTGTTTCCTTATTTCAATTTCTAGTTAAATTAGATTATACAGCTAGACAAAAAGTCTTGCTGTAAGAAGTCAAGATGGCTGCTCAGTGAGCAACAAAATACAAAGCCTCCCAGGAGAAACAACTCATATGACAGAGTAAAACACCCTGGAGAGACCCAGATAGAGGGGGATGGATACTGTTGAACAGGAAGGTATTAAAACATAAAAAAAAGCTCATCAAATATGTCAGGACTACAACTGGAACAGATAAAAATTATGTGACACAACGTTGCCTTTGTGACCTGCCAAGTTTGTGCCAGCCTAAATATGAACCAGCTTGAATCCACGCTGGCCAGCAGAGCCACCCAAACTCGTTCCTGCCACCTCTCACAGGAACCATAGCAGCACTGAAGTCAGGGGTTGGTAAGCCCAACAAAGAGAGGAGCCAGTGAAGGGACCTTCATTAATCCACAGTCAGTACTGGGAATAAGACCCCCCCACACAGGAAGGGCATGACCAAATGGATGACATGTTGGAATCAGGCAGGCGGAGCCTGAACTGGGAATGACAGTGACTTCAGTTGGTTGCTCCCTCCCCAGAGCAGATTTGTAGAATTTGCTTGGGCTGGGCCACACCCCTGTTTGGGACCAAATGAGCTGGCACAAATTGATTCCCTGCACCTAGCACACACTAACTGGGTGAAGGCTCCTGAAGTTTGGATAGCCCAGTGGGGAGGGGCAGGCAGGAGAGGGGGGAGGTCCCCACCAGCATGCTTCAGAAGAACCATGGCCAACAGGGGAGGGGACTGGGACCCCCACTGTATCCCTGTGTGGAGGAAGCTGGACCATGACAGGAGAGAGATGCAAGATAAGGCCACCAGCCTAGAACCTGAGAGCACTGAGCCAGGAGAGGGATAAACAAGGGAAACTGAGGGCAACAAACATGCAACATCAAACATGGTTTCAATGGACATTAAGAGATATCTTCAGAACCTTGTAGACAAGTTCAAAACTGAAATATGAAATTGGGTAAAGCAAGATATGCATAGTGTAATTTTAGAAATGCTCTCAGGAAGCATCTCTCAGAATGATACAGACAGAAGACAGGAGGAACACAAAAAAAGGAGAGAAACATTCAATAAAGAATATAAAGAAAATATAGAACACATGAAGCAGATTCAAAGAGACTAGCAGGAAATTAAAAACTCCATTGAAAGCTGGCAAAACTCCTTAAAAGAAAATAAGGATAGACTCTCAAAACTTAAAGACAAGTTGGCAGTGTGTGATCATGAAAGGAAAGATCTCTTAAAAATAAAAAGGAAACAGTCAGTAACAATACAAAGGCTAGAAGATGACAAGAGAAACTACAATTTAAGAATAAGAAATGTGAACAATGAAGCAGGAATACATACAGGTGAATTACAAAGGCTATTCATGGAAACAGTTAAGGAAAACTTCCCAATCATGGGAAAAGAAAATGACATTCAGTTGTTTGAGGCATACAGTACTCAGGCCACCTACAACCAAAACAGAGCTCCACCCAGACATATAATAATCAAGATACCAGAAATTCAATATAAAAAAAGAATATTAAAAGCCATCAGAGAAGAGAAACAGATTACCTATAAAGGTAAACCCATCAGGTTCACAGCCAACTTCTCAACACAGACCATCAGATCAAGAAGAGCTTGGAGCAAAGTATTCCGAGCCTTGAAAGAAAGTAACCTCCAGCCCAGATTGATGTACCCTATGAAACTGTCACCAGAAATTAATGGAGAAACAAGATGCTTCCATGACAAAGAGGAACTGGGGGAGTTTGTGATCACCAATCCAACGCTACAGAGAATACTGAAGGACATTCTAGAGAGAGAAAAAAAACCCAGGATTTGAGGAACAGTGGCAGAAAGTCCTCAGTGAGTGGGACAAGCAGTAGAATGAAGGAGAAAACTAGACAAACAAAGGTAGAAAAATAGCATAGCAGAAATGAGCCAGAGAAGGATGGCTAGAATCTCTAACATAGGTGGTCTCGATACACTATATTGTTAATAGTGCACCAGGATTTAAAACCC
>PVLA01009572.1:0-73340 GCA_004027455.1 Hydrochoerus hydrochaeris | reverse complement strand
GGAGGGGAGAGGGAGAAAGAAAGAAAGAAAGAAAGAAAGAAAGAAAGAAAGAAAGAAAAGGAAAGGAAAGGAAAAAGAAAACAAAGAAACATGTAAATAAATATGAACTATGCATGGAACAATGAAGAGAATATTTCATGGCATAAGATTGATCCTACTCTGGGCTCTGGGTGATTCAGTAAAAAAGGAAAACAAGCCAACATCTAGGTAGGTATCTTAGTATCTAGAATGATCTATGAGTAAGCAGTCTGACAAAGCTACTGAGCAAAAATACAGCTTCCCAGGACACACTGATGAATCCACAGTATCTCAGCAGCCGTGGGACTTCCTCTGCACTGCCTGGCTACACCTGGAGGTGCGTTTCTGAGCGCTGCATTCTACTAGCTGGTATATTGGTGGAATAATCCTCTGTCACACAGCCAGTAGGTAGGAGGAGTCAGGGAAGAAAGGATGGAAATATCTGGATTCTCAGTGGTCTGTTGCTATTCACACTGATCTGAGCAAATGAAAACTCCTATATTTTTACAATAAAATTCCACATCAGGCAGTGGTACGTTCTTACAGAATATCTGGAAGCAGATAATACCTATAAACCATGAAGCACACTGTAGGAAGCAGCAGGGAGTTGTGGGAGCCCAGGAGAGAAGATTCCCCACACTAAGGCTCCAAAGCTAAGAAAGGTGCAGGCAAGTGAAGAGCAGGAGGCCAGGTGAGCCTTCTGGGAGAGGGATGCCGAAAGCATACAGGTGCCGCAGGAAGGAGGCAGCTTCCCCAGATGGAGGGAGGTGCATGAGGAGGAGCGGGCCACGGCGCACAGCACACAGAGCTTGACTTTATTCCCAGTGCCACAGGAGCTGGTGAAGGATTTTCAGAGGGGAGTTGCGGGGAGACAACCAGAAGAGCAGTTAGGAGGTCACTGCTGGAGTCCTGGCTAGGTCACATGACCTTGTGCACCAGGACTGTGGAACTGGGGGTACTGGGAAGGCGTACTCAAGATAGAATTTGTAGGCAGAGTTCGTAAGACTTGCGACGGATGGGAAATGGAAGATGAGAGGAAAAGGAACTTATGGTGACTGCTTTTACTGGTGCCTGTGGTGTGGCAGGGCTATCTCTGTGATGAGGAAGACCGAAGGGCAGCAGCTTGCAGTGAGGTGAACGAAAGTTTAATTTTGGATAAGTAGAAGGCTCCTTTTTTAATTTTAGAGAGAAGGTGACAGTGTGTAGTCTAGGTTGGCCTTGAACTCACTACATGGCCCAAACTGGACTCACAATCTTCCTGCCCCAGCCTCTGAGAAGAGCCTTTACATTAGGGGCAGGGTTACAGGTCCTGGAATTTGGTCAGGATTGTGTTTCCTGATGCCCAGTGTCAGTGAAGAAAATGCCCATAGTTTGAGTCTTGAATGTCCCAAAAGGCCCATGCTTTACAGGGTGGCGTGAGTGGCAAGCTGCTGAAACTTCAAGAGGTGGCTTGGTGAGAGTCACTGGGTCACTGGGGGTGTACCCTGGACGGGGATCCTGGGACCCTGCTCCTTTCTTTTTCTCTTTGCCTTCTGGCCATGAGCTGAGTAGCTTTGCTTGGCTATAGACACTGCCATGATGTGCTGTCCTAGCCTAAACCAATGGATCAACAGATTTTGGACTGAAACTTCCAAAACTGTGAGCCAGTACAAATCCATTTTCCTTATACGTTAGTCATTTTAGGTATTTTGTTACAGTCACGGGAAGCTGACTCATAGTAACCGAGCCTCTTCATTAAGCCTGTGCCACAAGAAAGATGCCTAGTAACAGTGCAAGTTTGAAGTTGTTGGGAGGGTTTTGTTGTGAGATAGGGTATCAAAGAAGAAACATCACATGGTGTAACAGAAACCGGGCTCTCCATAAATTTTTGATGTTTTTTGTTACGATTTCTGGGATTTGGGAAGATATTTTAGCCACAAGATCAAATTTAGTCAACCTCTACAATTTCTTAAAATTACCTTATCTGCCTCCACTAAGGCCCTCATCTGCCTATAAACATAGTCTTTTAGACGTTTATTTCTTCTTTGATGAGGTACCATACATTTAAGAAGAAGCCCCATATTTTGAATTTTACTCGTCTTCCAATCAGTGACACTTTGATCCTTCTAAGAAAACCACGAGGTAGAAACGTTGATTACCTCACTGTATGGAGGAGAAAGCTAAGGTTTTCTCAGTTAACTAAGTGCATAGTAGAGGTGGGATTTAAACATAAACCCATTGGCTTCAGAACTTGTTCCCTTAACCTTCATTACACAGCACCCCCCCCTTATCTGCAGCTCCATATCCTGTGGCCTCAGTTTCCCACGATCAACGGCAGCCTGAAAATATTAAAAGGAAAATGCCAGAAATACTACATTTTTAAGCCGCCTGTATTAATTACATTGTTATATGTGTTCTAGTTTATTAAGTTCTTTTAAATCTGTTACTGTGCCTGATTTCAAAATTAAACTTTAGGATAGATGTGTATACCTAGAAAAAAGTATTTTATATGTTTACGTATGTTAGCTAACTTGCCTTTTTACCTTTGGTTTTCCCATGCATCTTGTTGGAGTCAATTTTTAAGTAGTGCTCTTTCCAGTAGCTTCACACTTCCTGCCCCTTAAATACTGTTTGAATTAATATGATCTACATATGCATAGTATTGAATCTCTTTATAGATATCTACGTACTGTTCTCAAAGGAATAATGAAGCACAACACATAGAACACATTGCTTCACCAGCCGGGAAAAGCTGGAAGGGTAAGAATCCCCACAAGGCACAAAAGGGTGTTCCTTCCCTCTTGTACCCATAACCTAATCTTGTAATTAAGATTGTAATTTCTTAAAGACTAGTAACCGTCTTTAAGAAACCCAGTGTGGCAATTTTAATTTGATGTTATGCCCCTGGCTTGTTACTTTTTAGGAGCAGCCCAGTGATTTATATTTAAGGATAGGTGTTGTTAGTATTCTCTTCCTGAAGACTCTCAGTAAATATATGCTTCATGTACTCAGTTCTAGAAAGAGATTTGCTTTGAATTTACTTACTACTGTGTGATTCTCATAGTAATTACTCTCGCTTTGCTTTCTAAAAAGTGGGGTCAAATTTGAGATCTTTATTTACTGAGTGTGGAATGGTTTGTGCCGCATTTTTTGTAATCCTCAGACTTGCCCTATTTTGCCTTCTTAGTGTTGATTTTCCTTTGTACCTTGTTTGAATTAATTTTTAAGCAGCTTTCTGTAGCTCCACACTCTTGCCCTTTACGTACTGTTAGAATTAAGGTGATCTATAAATAAATACACATTAAATTGTCCCAATTTTAATGACAATAGACAGAGGCATTTAAGGACTGGGGAGTCTTTCAGGCAACAGGAAGTGCTGGAGAAACACCTTTGCTGGGCCCCTGGAGGGTGGAAAACCTGGAAGGCACTGATGCTGTGCCCAAAATGCTGGATGTTTATTTCTCCACTGTCAGATGTTGCCCTTCCTGGCTCTGAGCAGAAAGGGAGAATAAGCCTCCACCGAGGAACCATTTAAAACAAACGAGGGTCTCCCGCTTTAGGGGGTGATGGTAGGAAATTGGAGAGGCCCTGCTCTAGGGACGCTGCACACCTTTTAAAAACTCTTATGTCAGTTGTCCTGGAGGCTGAGGCAGCAGAGTTCCAGGAGAATCCAGAGTCCAAGGCCAGCCTGTGCAGCACAGGAAACAAAGGAGGCCCTGCCTCAAAAATGGGAAACCCCGTGCTCACAGTAAAAGGAGAGAGCAAGTGCTTCAGAGAAATAAAGTGGCAGCTGGGGAAAGTCCTCAGCTTGGGGTGGGAGGTACAGCTGGGCAGGAAAGTGGGTGCCTAACACGGGTTTGATTCTCAGTGCCAAAAAAATTACAAGTTTAAAAAAAATTTTAAAAACCTAACTTCAATTTTACTTATGTGCCAAAGACATCATCCTCAAATACAATAACTGAAAGAAAATGACTGCCATCGTGCCTCACAAGCTTTAGAAAGCTTATTGGTGGAAATCAGCACGGAGCTGAGATAATGCTGAACAGAAATCACAGGAAGGCACTAAAGAGCCAATGAAAAGGGGGACTCAGGAGCCACATTAGAGCTCAGGAACCGGACTGTTGTAGCTTAGCTTTGAAAAGGGACGGATCCTAGGGAAATTCGTAAGGACATGGAGATGGAGGTGCTCAGTGTGATACACCCAAAATCGCCATGAAATACGCTTTTGAGTACAGAAGAGCAATATTTAAAGGCTCCAATATACATGTGAGAAATTGTGTTTCTGAAATCTGATAGGCAACTGACACCAGGAATGTGCACACGCGCACACACACACACACACACACACACACACACGAAACTGTCACTGTCCAACTGAAGGACACAATTTCTCTGTGTCCACCAAATATTATTTCCTGATTTCCCGTTAGGGATTCTTATTAAAGAGTAAGAGAAAGAGTAAGGGGATGTAGCTCAGGAGTAGAGCTCTTGCCTAGCACTTGTTTGAGTCCTTGAGTTCAATTCTTAGCACTGTAAAAAAAAAAAAAAGTGCAGACCCCAAGAAACTGACTCTCAGATGAATTTTTTGTTTATGCTTAAATCTGAGGAAACTCTTCCTCTGACGTATTAAAATTACATACGCAGGCAGCATGTCCGTACAGTGCGTGTCGTACAGCGCGCACATGTCAAGCTGCAAGGCCTTCGTGTAGGTATACAGAGACCTCAGTGGAGATGGTCACTCACCCCCGGTGGCTTTGAGCTTGATGGTCATTAGCTCCTCGGAGACCTTGCCCTTCTTGATAGCTTGTGCATTGAGAGGACATCCAGATAGGCTGCAAAAATGGAATTATACTAATGCATAAAAGGCACATTGTTTCTTACAAAAACTAGACAGTTTCATTTACCACATATTATTGATGTTTTTGCATGCCTACTAATTATATCGCAAGCCATGGGCCTGTTGTAGAAAATAACCAATAAATATCTATTAAGGCAAAGGGTCTGCAGTCATGGAAAATGTTTTGTGTTTTCTTCCTTGAACTGAAATACAGATATTCACTGCCGCTACACTACCATGACTTAAAACAGATATTCACTGCCGCTACACTACCATGACTTAAAACAGATATTCACTGCCGCTACACTACCATGACTTAATTCGTTTTGTTAGAGAATGTTACTCTGCTGCTTTTGTCAAAGTGCCCTCATTTTCGTGGTGGCTACTCTATGTTCTGTAAACAAAAATTGTACATGTAAATGATGAATAAGGATTTTTCCTGACTGCTCAGAATTCCATGAAAAATAAAGCCCCATCTAGTTCTTCCTGTTTTTATACAAAGTGGGGGCTGCTTTCTTTACATAATAACTCAACAAAAATCAAAATTATCTCACTACTCTCCCTAAAGCAAAGTCAAGTCTGAACATGGGAATGTTTTTTTAATTTTTAACTGGTAAAACATTTTTCTTTTAAAAAACTCTCCAACCCAAAAGGAGAATAATAAGAGCTTCCACCATGTGTTTAGACACAGAGTATCTGTGGCAGCCTATTATCCTCGGGTGTCCTTCTAACCCTGTTCACTGAATAGTTGCAAGCTTCTTTCCTTTAATGTCATTGCTTTTATTTAAATTGCACCAATGTGATGACAACATTGAACAAAACCTTTTTTTCCATCATCTATGATCAGACAGTTTTGTTGTTCCAAGTAGCCATTCTTTTTCAGTTTTGTCATGTCTTTGTGTAAACAAATTTTAGATCAAAATAAAAGTGATCATGAGCAGCCATTTAAAATATTGTTTCCCACATAAAACAATCTTGTAACCTTTAAGCTTGTGATGCAATGTAAAATAGAAGAAAATATTTCTGGAGCAAAGACTTTAATAAATGTGAATCACTGTTTACTGAAAGAATAGTAAGCTACTCTACATTAAGATTCTAAGAAATAATAATATAAAATGTGATAATAAATAGCAATAGGTAATATTATAGATATAGTTTGATAAGTAAAATTTGGTAAATTTGATGATAAATTATTTAATAGCTTAATGTTACTTTCATATGCCTTAATTGAGTTACACGAACCATAGAAGGCACTTTTCTGCCTGTCCAACATGGTACCCACGCTCTGAAGGAAAAAAATGAGACACACACACTCAGCTCAGAACCTGTGCTTCTATTCTGTAAGCTTCTGTCAGTGATGATCCAGATGAGCTTTGCTATTATGGTCTTTTCTGGGGAGTTTGCACATGTGTGTCTTAATGTCACATGCTGTGTTCTTGGTCATGAATGGGAGGAGCACGCAGTTGGTAAGGTGGATTTTTTAGGTCCCTGTAGTAATTCTGTTTGTAAAATAATGGACGATAACATTTCATTAAAGCCCCCCTCCCCGCTGCTCTCCAATGGCTCTATTTTGTTTAGACGACTTGTAGCATAGTTCTCAGTTGACATAACATTGTGTAAAAGCTAAAGAAGCATCTGTCCCTGGTCACATGACTTAGAACCAACGTATAAAGTTAAGTTACAACACGGAGTTTTGGCTTCAAAAATGCTACTTGATATTTTGTATATTTCACTGGAGTTATATTATCCCAAATATAAAATAAATTAAATTTAAAGAAAACTGAGCAGGAAAAATATTTCAAAGTTCTTTTTCCTTTTGAAGCTGGCACTTGGCAGGCCTGGGTTGTAGCCTTCAGGGCGTGGATACCACGTTGGAAAGGCAGCCAAGTGTGCCTTCTATGGTTCTGCCCAAATCTGTAACTTTCTTAAGGCATAAGAAAGCAACATTGAGCTATTTTTTCATCTGCCTTCTTAAGACAAAATGGCACACACTTGTACTGCTGTTCCTGACCTTGAAATAATGATCTAAAGAGGTTGCACCAGAAAGTCATGAAAAATAAGCCACTTGAAAATTGAAATTTTCTTAATAAACAGGTTTCAGTGACAAGCCATTGTTGGAAGGCTTTGTTCTCTAATGCCATGAACTGGATCAAAATGCCCCAACTCTGCTCCATTTGTTCACTGCTCTTCAACAAAGCATCAAAACTTTCCTAAAGATTCGCTGGGTTATTTTATTCTTTATTTTGCAAACCTGCTAACCCAGAGAATGCTGAAGTATGCCCTCACTTTTAAACTTTGAGACAGGGTCACACTGAATTATTAAACTGCTCAGGCTGGGTTCAAAATTGTGATCCTCCTGCCTCATTCTCCCAGAGTGCTGAGATTACAATTGCACAGCGCCAGGCCCAGCTTCAGTGAAGTTTAAAGCAGCGTCATATCCACTAGCCCACAGGAAAAAAGGGACTCCCTGGTGGGAGACACATATCTTCTAGTTTTTTTTCCTCTAGGTAGAATGTAAACCAAAAACCGGAGTAAGATGACTCTTGCCCAGCCTGGGCTTGGTTGAAATACACAGCACTCAGTGATAAAGGAATTAAGTTTTGTGAAACTCTGAAAGGCTTTTCCAGTTCTCCTTCATCCTCTCCATGCTTAGCCGTCTTTATCTCTTTTCTTTCTGGCTGCTATGGATGATTCACATCTTCCTAGCAGCAAAATAATCACAGTTTTTGTCTAAAATTCAGTCAGTGGGTGAGGGGAGGGAATGATACAAAGATATAAAGCCAAAGTTTACAATTACATAACAAAACAGATCAGATAATACCACTTGGAACTGAAGTGAACCGTTGAAAGACTGGACGGTTTTAAAAGAGCAGCATACGCAATATTTTAGAATACAAAAAAATTCAGTCTCTAGAGCACTTGAAAACTGTGTAGTACAGTTTCAGAAATGAATAAAACATCATTTTTTTGTTCTTCAGTTTAGTCAAATGTCTATTTAGCAAGATTCAATGATATGATATCTAAAGTGCTATAATTAATGACATTTAGAAAGGTTTTACTTGCTTAACCTCAAAGCAATCCAAGTGACCACCAATCCCAACAACAGAATAAAATGACAGAAAACAAATGTTACCTTCTGTGCGTGACAAAAACATTATTTACATGGCCCAACCCATTGCAGCCTGGCAAGGGACAGTGGGGAAGTTCTTGCTTGTTCAGTTTCCAGGAGAGAGGGGTCCCATTGAGAGGATTCTCCTTCTGTCTCTTGGCAGCCAGGGGACAGCCTGAAGCAGTGCGGTGTGAAGTGTATTTACCTGATATGTGACCTTGGCCGTCACATCCTATTACAGGACATCTAGAGAGACACAGCAGAGATGTCACCAGCTGGGAAAAAGGCAGTTCCATACTATCCAGGAGATAGGCTATGAAATTACAGGATTTCAAAGGATGCTGCCACACGTCTCAAAACGGCCTTGTAATAACAGTAACAATGGTCCACAGGCACCAAGCTCGGCGATTTCCATGTATTATCTCTTTTAAAATTCACTGCAAACTCATTGGGTAGACAGTGGTATTATCCCGTTTTGTAGGTAGGAAAAATGAGGTTTACAGAATTCAGCTGATTTACCATACATTTTTGAAGTCAAGTTCATATTTATACTTTTTAGCTTTAGAGTCGTGCACATAAGCAGTACATTAAATTGTTTCTGGAAAAAGTCACAGAAGATAAAATGTTAACTACCTTGATGAATGCTACACGGCACACCACTTTGGCACTGCAATTTTGGTGCGCAAATGTTTAAATATTGCATTTAGAAAGGCTGCAGAGAAAAGAATTCATATTTCTGCATCTATACTGTGTGTACCACCCAAGACTTTGTAGCGTATTTCTTACAGGAAGAAATTCAACTTAGGTACAATTTCGCCTTATGCAAAATTAGTGTCAGGGGGAAATGCTGTTGTATTTGTCATTTTTGGCACTTCCAAAATGCTGTATTCTATGGAAAAAAAAAAAAAGACAACTGGGGAAAGGATAAGCATCAGGGGCCCTGATGCTTGGTAGGGGCCATCTTCTCTCGGGCTCAGTGTGGCTCCATTTCCCCCAGCACATGCTTCCCGCCATGCTTCCGCACAGGACAGCAGCCCCTGACGCATCCACGCATGCACTTACTTAAGTTCAGGGTCTTCTTTTTCTTCCTTCATAGGGGTCATTTTGACACCGCCTTTCCTCGCACGAGGGCATCCTGACAAGCTAAAAGATATAACCAGAAAAAGCCAAGCACGACACCGCGTGAGCGCGCCGCAGGCTGCTCTGGGCGCTGGTTTCCGGCTCCCGGGGGCGGGGCCTACCTTCTGTGGGAGGCGTAGTTTCCGGTCACGTGCCCTGAGCCATCGCAGCCGGGGGTTGGACACCTGGGAAACACAGCGCAGGTGCGGCCGTGAGGTTAGGGACGACGACAAGGGGTCATGACTGACTCTAGCAGCGAAGGCGCTCCTCGAGGTGGTCAAGTGCTTTTTCTTTCATTTTGCTTTAAATACGATTAGCTTTTGGTTAAGCAGCCATTTTTTTTTTGAGAAAAAAAATCTAAAATATGGAACCAGTCTGGGATGCTTGGTAGACAAATATTAGTTGTTATTTATTATACATTTTTTTAAAAATCTTGTATTGAGAGGTAGTTGAAAGCCCACAACTTACTGTTGGGCTTCTGTCTCCGTTCAGTGAAGTTCTTACCTTTCATGTAAGAACACGTTGCCAGATTGTTTCTATGTATAATTTCTCTGATAAATAGCAGTTCTACCATGATAATCCATTAATTTCACATAGACAACAGTGGTACATGTGAACTCAAGCGACCTGGAGCATTACTGTGACTATCAGAGAACTTCAATAATTTGTCATTGGTCTGTCCTTTCTCATGGCCTAAATTACCAGGTCTTTGTGAAAATCTACCCTTAACTATTATTCACAATAAACCATTAAATTTGGAATCAGAAAGACGAAACAGGAAGAGAAATACACTCCTAGTTGGAATGCAAATTAGGATTATATGAAAATACACTCAAAAACAAAAGTTTGTAAGGATATTCATCTTTTTATTGCTTGTTAAAAATCTCCAGTACAAATAAAAACAGAGGCCATCACAGCATATCTATTTTCTGAAGGTTTTTGTACAGATTACCTTCACTGATTATTTCACATTATGCTCCCTAGAGTTTAGATCTCCATCCACACAGGAGTTGCAGTTGAGAAAAGCAGTAATCTAAAGAAAATTGTGCATACTCTCCCTTAAATTTAAAAATGAACTTTCATGGAATACATTTATATCCAATCCATGGGCACAGAAAAGAGAATAAATGTTTGTTTTTTCCAAAATGAAATGGAAAATCAGCATGCTTCTCTTCCAGCTAATGGGAGAAAACTGGATTGATATTTAATTAACCATTTAAAGACATACTGTATATTCTGTATTATAAGGAAATCTTGCATGCTGATCTTGCTCTATTAATGCATTTTTAGTGAAATAGTGATTTACTAGCATATTGTTATGGAATAGTTCTAAATAGTTTTTTTTAAGAGATTCTCCTTAAATATCTGAACGAGATCAGTGAAATATCTTTTTTTTTCTTGCATAAAAAATGCAAAATATTTCTTGTTTGACATTGACACAAAACACAAATGTTAAATAGTTCAACAGGACCTCTCAGTCTATATGATTTTACTATATTAACTACTATTTTGAAATAATGTTTAGAGATAATACTCAAGAGAGTCACTAGCTATAATTAAGAGGCAACAATGCAAAGTTCAGGGTAATTAAATAAGATGTCTGGCACATCTCACTTCCAAGTGGTGAGTTATTAATCACTACTTAACTTTCTAATGTTTCAGTGTAGAATAATGATAATCAGTAAGATGATTTCTGAAAGTATACCTAACAGTTTGAAAATGAGAAATGTATGTGTCGCAGTTCTCTTTACTGTTTCTGGTAGTAAAACTCCAAACTTTTACATTGATTCATTATCAAGCATATAAAAAGGATTGAAATTTTCGATTATACTGTGCATAATAAGATTAAGCAAATGAAAATTTTGGAATAAAAAAATAAAAATTAAAAGTAAAATAAATACATAAATGTTAATACATGTATGACTTGGAGATCTTGTAACTGGGTAGAAATGAAGCAAAATTGTGTTTAGCACCCAAAAGTAAAAAATAGCTGTATGATTTTAAATGCTCATAAAGTAAAATACTATGCAATTTTCTTAAAATTAGATGATAGAAATGCTTTGGTACACTTCATAGGTTTGAAATTGATGGGAAATGTATTGCATTTAACAATTACATCATTCCTTTAAAAAATATTATACCGTATAAGGCCTCCAAAGCAAACAAATTAACTAGATTACAATTTTTGTTGTTATTTGAGCTTTCTCATGAAAGAGCGCTGTGCTATCATTTAGTTAGGTACAATTCATACTTGTTGATCACACTGACATTTAATGATATGTGGGGAACAAAAGCCAAAGAGGTCATGCCTCCTGACACTTACTTAAGCTCCTGAGAGTTAGCAGCCATGAGGGACTTAAGAGTTTTATCTGCTAAAGGACATCCAGAAACACTATAAAGGGAGGAGAAAGAAAAAAAATACAATGTTGACATATACAAATCTGATTCAAATGGCATGGCGAGTTTGTCACATGTTAAATTATTAGTGACTGGGGCTTAGGGATAAAAATCTGGGTTTGAATCTGGCTTTGCTGCTCTGAGTCTGCACCTGTAGGCATTGCAATTATTTCTGATAAACTCAGATTTGCTGTTTATCAAATGAGTTGTTTCATCCAGTGAAACTCCCCAACTCCAGGATTCAGTGGCCCAGGGATTGTTGACAAAGTTTAGTCCAACAGCAGCATCAGGTGATGGTAGTTTAAAGCTTAAACTAGTGCCCAAAGGAAAGCTAATAATAGCAAGAAGAAGGTAAATGCAAAGATTCGTCCTGGGCTCTGCACCATTTAATCTCTCTGACGCCTTGCCCAGGATGAAAGGTGCCATTTCCACTAGGTTAATGGTCTACCCTAGTCATTCTGTTGTCTTCACTGAGAGCTAAACAGGACCAAAGCCTGAAATTAACCCCAACTTTGTAATTTGGACTAAAATTCATTTTTGACCAGAAGGGGTGAGAGTGTTTACAACAGCATGAGACAATAAAAAGCTGCCCTGACCACAGGTACCTGCGGTGAGATGCATAGTTTCCGGTGACATGGCCACTTCCATCACACCCTGGAGTTGGACAGCTGATCGGCAGAAAAGCACATCATTAGAGTCAAGTGCATTTCACAGATTCATAGCTTAGGAAGTAGATCCTCCTTTTAAGATAAGTTGATACTGCATAGAACATGCAGAAGTTCAGCATTAAGGATTTATATTGGTTTTGTGTAAGAACCAGCAGACTAACTAAAAAAAAAAAAAAAT
The DNA here is from genome assembly GCA_004027455.1 of Hydrochoerus hydrochaeris. Taxonomy (NCBI): domain Eukaryota; kingdom Metazoa; phylum Chordata; class Mammalia; order Rodentia; family Hydrochaeridae; genus Hydrochoerus; species Hydrochoerus hydrochaeris. The sequence continues at coordinate 61,035 of PVLA01009572.1, read as the reverse complement.
CTAAGAATCATAGCATGTGGTATTTGCTTCTTTAGCTGTTACCAACATCTTATCCAATTTTCTGCTTCAAATAATTTAAGCGATACTAACATGTATGTCCTAGATATTTTGTGAGTTAATAATTGAGTGTTTTATTTCTTTGAAAGTACAAATATTATTTAAAAAATTAGAAATCCAGATAGCAGATCTCAAGAGTACTTCACCAATTTTATGATAAACTGAAGAAAGGGATTCTTCTAAATTTTTGAGCAACCTAGTAATTTAGTGAACATTTAAAACTTCTTATACATGTTGACAGTACACAGTGATTATACTCATTGTGAAGAGTTGATATATATACACAAGACATCTTAATTTCATAGACATTTTAGATACCACCAGTAAAAAAAAAGAAGAAAAACCTTTTACTAAAATTAAAACTAATATTTTAGATGGGAAAGTTGCTGACAGTACAAAACTAGGCAAAAAGTTTAGTTAGTAAATCACCTGAGCAATTTCACCCAAAGCTGTTGTGGTGATTAAGCTTCATCACATCAATCTGATTGGCTTGGGAGCCACTAAGGGGATTAGTAAAGTGCATTTCTGGGTGTGTCTGGGTGGGTCATGGAGGATGGATTGGGGTTTATTCGGTCCCCTTCCCCTTCCTCTCTGGCACCGTTTTCTAAATTGTCATTTTTAAGATGTTCCTGAACTGAACATCTCTGCTCTGCTCTCCACCATGATGTTCCTGCCTTGGAGCCAGATAACTGTTGACTGAATCCCCTGAAACCATGAGAAAAATTATTTGTTTCCTTCTTTAAGTTGTAGATATGGGGTATTGTGCTCCAGGGACAGGGTAGCTGATGAATACATTTGTCACCCAAGAAAAACAATCCTTCATTCATAGTTACTCTAAGAATAGTAGGCCTCTGTCGAAGGTGTTCCACCACAATTTGAGCTCCTGAGCTTCCTTTTATCCTGGCCATGTCCTGGGCTTCTTTCATGTTTTAAAAAATGTAGTGCAGGATCAGAGTTATCATTAGATATTCCTTCCACAATTAGTAGATTCTTTGGTTTTTCAGTCATGCGATTTTCTTAGGAGGCTGTTGGAAAGTCTTATTTGGAGTGAGCAGGTTGACCCTACTCCGTGCTATTTGTGGCAGTGTTAGGAATCAGAGGGAAACTCAGATACGTCATTCCTGCCTCTGATTTTCTCTGACACCCATCCCAGAGTGAGGGCATATCTATATATGTACAACACAGAATTTAACCTTTCAAAGAGACATTTGGCATAGATGAGCAACAATCCAATATTTTCTAAATTGTCACTTTTAAGCAGTTTGTTCCCCCTGTGAGCTATTTTCCAATCATTTTCAGGTAACCTAAAAAAAAACTATAAGCATGAAAAATAGCACAGGGATGTCTGATTTTCAAGGCTTGATCTAAATTGAGTCGTTTAATTCTTTTGTCCTTTTTCCTGGATAGGATGTCACAAAGAAAAGTATAGAAGCTAAAACGTGTAAAACAGTAGAGAAAATATTCATAGTTATTAAATTAGAGCTATCTTGCTAGTGCCAGATTAAATGCAGAAAAATCGTATCTGAATGTATACAACTGGAACATTTAGAGATTTGTTGTAATTGATTGACATTTCCGACTTTGCTCATCCTACACTGCCACCTAGTGTTCGCTAACAGCACTTATTTCATTTTACTCTAGTTACCTATTCTATTTTTAATTACACCTTTTAACATTCCCAAAAGAGGGAAAGAAGGTATAATAATTTAAAAGTGAATCATGTATAATTTCCTATGAAATGTAATAAAAATATACATTTGATTAGCTGAAAATTAACTCATTAAAATTTTATTTATAGAAAAAGGTCAAACAACAAAGAACTGGTAATATAATAGTAGGAAAAACTTCTGTTTAGCATTCTGATAGATTTAATTCCAAATCTAGAGTGAAGGATTTTCTATGTGCTGATACCGGTTGGGCAATATATTATGGTAAGGTGTACAGATGAAAATATCAAAATTGAAGGGAAGAAATTAGCTAATTTCTTCCATAAGTGGTACTCAGACACTATACAGATTGTTGGGTGGCTGACCAAAACACTGTGCTCACCAAACATTTTCTGGTAAGCAAAGTATAATTATCTATTAAAAACATAAACAAATCATAAGGATAGAGTAACACTGTAAAGTAGTATGACTTTCACAAAACAAATATGCTAACATAGATACACATAAGCAAAGGATACCCATCCTGTGTCTAATGCGTGTGACCTGTGAGGGCTCCGTGTGATCATTCACAATTAACACACAAATTGTTCAAACTCTTTGGAACGTTTCTCTTTTTCAATTACTTCAATACCCACAAGCGGTGCCCATTACACATTACATTTCATTTTTCTCATTCAGAATGGAATTGCATGTGAATAATCTTTCCCATGATATTTAGTTTGCAATCCTTGGTAATTTCTAATAATCCATTTTCAAACATTATTGAAAAATGTGTGTACAGAGAACCTACACGACGACGTGCAGGCTCGTGGGGCTAAGCGTGCGGCTCACGTTGTGACCTCTGGGAAAGAGACAGTGTTGGGTGAAAGTTAAGTTGCAGTGTGTTCACGGGGCAGCTGCCGCCGCTAAGGCCCGATAAACACAGACATGTGCAGGAGCATCATGCCCAGGCCAGGAACGCTCGCCTGCGAACTTCTTAAGGAATGTCAAGTTTAGGATTTGCAGAACCACCCGCATGTTGATACAACACGCTGAGGCTGGACAAGCAATAATTCTACTGAATGTTTGCCACGTATGAGGCCCTATACTTGCACTGGTATTTGAGATGTGTTCTGTATCCCGGGCTCTGTGCATGTGGATGAGGAAATAAGCAGCAGACAACATGCAATAAGCCCCAGTGTTGCGGATGAGGCAGAAAATCAAACATGAGGGCAGAACTGCGTGTGGAGACTCCTCAGTGAGGGGCAGACCACAGAGGGCAGGAGTGAAGGCAGCTGGGTATTGTGCATGCATTCAAGGTGCTCCCCGCTGATGAGGAAAGGATCTGGCCAGAGGGGTGGAGTGTCAGGGCTGGGATGAGGAGCTGCCGTAGGTAGCTAGGTCTCACAGGCAAGGGACATTTGAGAGAAGAGCTGAGGAAGAGGGGGTGAGCCTCACAGGGGGACTGCTGGCAGAGAGAGGGGTGTCAGGGTGTCAGGGAGGCTCCAGGGAAGGTGTGCTTTTGTGAGCTGGGGTGCGTCAAGGAGCAGAGGGGGATGGGAGGGAGGAAAGAGCAGGGACTGAGGGAAGAGGTGCGCTCACTGCCGCTGTGGGCAAGTGGGTATGCATCTGGAGGCCACAGGGAAGATACAGATCACAGAGGGTGCAGAAGGAAGAGAGAAGAGATCCCCAGATGGGGCCTGAGACATCTCAAACTTTGGAGGGTTGTATCTGAGTCCAGGAAGGGATTGCAGTGAGTGAGAGGAAAATCCCCAGGCGAAGAGTCCTAGAAACCCAAGATGAATGGCAGATTACAGACCACAGAGGAAGGCAAGGTCAGCGTGGTGGAATCCCACTGTCCCATCATCAGGGAACAAGAGAATCCAAGACCAGCAGACAGAGTAGGGCGGGGGTCCCAGAAGAACTGAACTAGAAAGATGGTTTGGGTAGAAGGGTGACAGTGGAAATCTGTTTGGCAAAGACTCAGGGGGGTAACTGAGTCACACACTATTGATACTTTTCTTAGGAGTTTGTCTATCTATAAATGAAAGCAGAAATGGAGTCCAGGTGGAGAATCTCTCGGGTCACGAAAGGTCTTCAAATCTATAGTTAGTGGAAAATTTTAAATAAAGGGATACAGAGTAGAGGGTAGGAACACTGATGCCTAAACTGAGAAGATGCTCAGATAGAGCTGGAGATAGATGCTCATCAATTTGCAGCTATAGATATATCTGTGTTTGAGTGTACTTGATTAATATTTAAATGTTTACATGTGGAAAATAGTTCTTGCATTTCAATCATTCACTCACTGTCTGCCTTCAGGTGGCCTGGTCTGTATTTATTTTCTTTTTAGTTTTAATTGAAATATATATATATATTTAATTGAAACATATATATATATTTTTAAGGGCTATATTGTGATGCTTTGATGCATGCATCACATAGTGATCAACTCAGAGAAATAGGTTTTAAATTCTTCTGGGTCAAAGTATCCCTCTGAAGATGTAATGAAAGCCATTCACTCTCTAACCCCAGTAGCAAGTTGGATAGAATGTTATTTACAACGCCCCAGACTCCCTGAAGCCAAGCCTTCGCTCCTCTCGCATGAATGGATCTCAAGTTGAGAACTTTAGCCAAACATACACTTTTTTAATTGTTCCATCTTATGTTACTTTTTAATCAACAGATTGATTCAGTTCTCTTAGCATAAGACCATGTCTTATACACTTTTTTTTTTTTACAGCACACTCAGTTCAATGCATAAGTTCAAGCATATGTTGGACATTTAATTGCTGACTAATTGAAATTCCTCTAAAACTATCCTAAAGTCAACTGTATAAACCCATAAACCAAAGTATTATTATATAAAATTGTGAACTTCGGTCTTTTTATTCTGTAATCCTTTAGGACACAGCAGTGTTTACCACTTACGTGATTAGCTCTTTTTTGAGATCTCTTGCATGGAGTTTGGGCTTAGGGCTTGGTATAGAGGCTTCTCCAGGAAACTTTTTCTCCTCTAAATTTTCGAGAGAGTTTACTACGTCTTTCTGGAAAAAAAATGAGAATGAGAGGAGAGAGAGAGAGAGAGATGACTAGGGAACTCTGAAAAGATAACTGAATTTGAGGTCATACAAATCAGATCTGAGTTTACCAGAAGATTTAGCTGAAATATTGCTAAAGACTTGTATAAGAAATACATAAGTATAAGAGTAAAAGAATGTGTATCCTAATTGCTATGGACTTTTATCCTTAGTGAAAAATGAGAAATTACAATTGATGGAAACATGTTTAAAAAGTTCACATTTTAGCAAATATAACTATAAAGGAATTCCTTGAACTCTATAATTGACATATTAGTATGCTTTAAATTGTATTATATAGTGAACACCTCAAAGAGAACACAGGAATAGTTCTTTATATACCCAGCAGTCAACTGCAGTAAAATGCAATAATAAGTGCAAAAAAAGAATCACACAGAACTTTGAATTAACAAAATACCCACTTCAATAAATAAACAATCAGGATCTAAATTATTTATTTAAATATGTAATAGCTGAGGCTACATTATGAGGCACTGAATTTCATTTTTCTGGATAACTGTTATTTTCACATCACTTCCTGCTTTTCTTTTCTTTCTTGCTAAGGTGGTGTCTTGTGATGTTTTCATTCACTGGGTGGAATTTCTTGTTAGACAATGCTTGCTTTCATGGCCTTTTAATGCTGATTTTGACCCCATAAGGAAAACCCATTAATCTTTCCAAATCATTTATTTACCAAGTGTTATCCCACATAAAACTCATGATGATTTTCCTGAATTGAATAATTAGCTTCCTTTCATTATTAAGGCTTTGTCCAGTAAACATAATATTTTGCAGATTTAATGTTAAAATCAGATTAATACAGAAAAGTATATCCTAAACCTTGAAAGTATTGATTTATTTAAGATGAGCTTGTGATTTTGAATTATTCAAAATAAATATTCCTTACATTTCATGGAAATGAAATACTACAGCATAATTTTAATAATTCTGACTCTATATCCAAAAGCCACAGGAAAAAAAAAATCTCTGGATTTTTCCCAGTCAAAGGAAAATCCTAAACATTGATCTTAATAATTTTTCTCATTCATTACTTGGACAGCAAGTCAATTATTTCATACACGAGTGTGTAAAAGTAAATCTATTGATAAACCAGTAAAAGTGAGATTAGTTTCAGATCAAACTAACAGAACCTGGTTTGGTATGGTTTCTCTCTTCATCCTGTTTAAAGCACTACACATTCCATTTAAAAGCTAAAGGAAGAACTCCCAGAAACTGAGCCAACAGTACTGCAGGGATAAGCTCTGCTTGAACAGCAGTTGCTCAGTGAGACTCTGTCTCAGAAAAAGTATAAAGGAAACATTCCAAAGGCCCTGAGTTCAGTCCCTACTGAAAAAAAATGAACACCGAAAACTGTGCTTCACACTAGGTACATAACAGAATGCAAAAGGAGGTGTTGGTGTAACGTCATCTCCATGGAATCTACAGCGACATAGAGCACTGAAGCTTATCCTTTTAAAGTTTTACAGTGTAAAAGGCTAAAGTCAAATATTTCCTAATTTTAAAGCCTTTAAGCCCCATTGTTCCACTATCTACTCTATTTGGGACAACCTGGATTTGCGTTGGGTAGTAATTTCCACTCTATTCAGAAATGTCTTGGCTTTTTCAAAGTAGACGCAAAAGCTAAATCCAATATTGCCTCGGTATCAAACAGCCTTTGTTTTTCTGTTTAGAGGCTGAATTTTTCACAAAATGCTATGAAGTAAAAAAGCTAATTTCATTGCTTTAGTATAAAGAACATGTCTCTAAGAAGGCATGTATTTTTATAAAGGAACACACAAAAGTTTTCAGCTATTGTTTGGAGGTTGAGTCTGTACATTACGGAAGGCAAGAGAATGTAGGAACTTGGAAATAAGTGATCAATTATAAAGCTTTAACTTTTATTAGATTAAAATGCATATAAAATTATGCTAGAGGGTGTTATCTAATTCAGTCTAATAACATGGGACAGTGTTTCAATAGGATAATTCTGTTGCCATGACTTTTTAAATGTTTCATAATTTAAAAAAACTATAAACTCTTATGCATGCACTTTCCCTTTCCTCCTTTCTTTGCTTAACATTCTACTCCTGGAAGCTTGTAGAGAAAGTATGTGTTAAAACGAGGGGGCCATTGTTAAAAGAGTTCTCAGATTAGTTCTGTACAGAAGTATTTGATATTGGATGACTTGCTAAGCAGCAGTCAGTGTAGAATAAATCAATTGCATTTGTGAGAATCCTTTTTCCAACATTTAAAGTTTCATTTTGCAAATAATAATTTTGTCCTGTGCATAATATATAAAAGAGAGCGCAGCACACATGTGTGTCTAGGGAGTGTATACACTCCATGAAATTCTTTAATGTACAGATGGAAGTTTATACCGATTTCAGTAAAGACAGAACATAATGGTAACATGAATAACAGATAATAGCATCTGGCACTTTTAACATTTTAAGCCCTGAAATCTTTGGAGAACTGACAGTTGAATGAAACTGACAGCCCTAGCTATTTCTCAGTACTTTCCTTTCAAGTTATTTTGAGTTTTGTCCAGATTCATGATTTTTTTTTTAGGGGGCATCTGGACAGGCTATTTCACTGAGAGAGACAGACAATATTTTCTGAAAATTACCACCAAAATTAAGCAACTGTTGTGCATATGAACTAGATAACAATGAATTAGAAATAATCACTCCGTTTCTGGTTGTGTGGGTGTCATGTGTGGTGGAGCTCAGGGGAGGAGATGATAGAGGAGGAGGACAGTGTGGGGCAGGAACACACCACCTCTGGTCTTCAGATGTTTGTGACGCCTTGTGGGGGTCACACAGCTTTCTGGAAAGTGAAAAGAATGAGCTGGCCCTGTGCCTGATGTCTGTGGTCACCTCCTGGAGCTCCTGAATCTGGGGGCTTTGCCCCTGTGTCCCTGAAAGCACCTCAGACCAAGGGAGCTGCCACCACACCTTGCTGTGCACCATCTGTTCGTTCTTCTTTTTGCTATTTTTTCCTTAATATTCCCTAAACTGTCCTCAGCTATTGGTGATATTTTTCTTTTTATTCTCCGTGTTCCCCCATTTCCTTTTTTGCAGGAATTCCTGGCCCACTCATCTCTGCCTAGTTAAGGATCAACAATGGTCCCTCCTTAAGGGTCAATTTTCTTCTCCACAAAATGTGATAATAATCCTGCTTTGCAGAATTGTTGGGATAATGAGACACTACTTATAAAGATTTCTTGTCTTTATTCTTATTGCACATGATACCCCTTATGTCTTCCCAGTGATAACACTGAATGCAATCTACTTTTTCAAAATAATATTTCACAAGTCTCACATTTGTTATTGTCAAGACTTAGAACAGGATGTGGAAAACACTCTCTGTTTGTAGAAAATATTGTTAGTAAATTACCTAGGCCCAGATGAGGGAAAAAGAACAGAGACTGAACAAGGGAGGCACGATGATTCAGAAGCACTTTTGTATCTGTTCCCATTAACTATGACTTCCATAAGCAATGAATCACCCTGTGCACATCGCTGTGACAATAAGCGTGTAGCTTGAAGCAGTACTGCCAATTCAAGCCTAGGACAAGCACTTTGAGTCCCAAAACACACTTAGCATCTCCAGTTCTTCCTGGTCACTGTCAGTGGCTTGGGATTCCAACAAAACTTCTACATTCCAGATTTCCAAATATTCAGAATGGAAATTGTAGCCATTAAACAAACAAACAACATCCTATTAGAACTATGTATCATAAGCCATTTTGTTAAAAAAAAATCTAGTCTAAAGAAGCCCGCTCCTCATTTTTTTGAATCCAAAGGCACATGTTGGCATTGCAGGGCAGGAATGCAGTTACAGCACTGCCCTCTGTGGAACACGCTGACTCCTCATCCCACACCCACAGACCTCATGCCCAGGGATAGGTTTCCCTTAGGGGAATGGGAGTCATATGCCGGGATCTAACTGGCAATCAACTGGCCGGAGACTCAGTCTTGTGAACCAGAGGGCCATTCTCTTTGCTAAAGCCAACTTGTCCTATCTTGCCCCTTCCTTCCATTTAAGAGAAGTGCAGACTGACCAAGTAATGCAAATACTGATAAATTATGAGACAGAGAGAAGTCAGGTATGACTTTGGTTCCTTCCCACAAACCTGAGACAACAGTGGGTCACTGTGATGGAGACAAGAGACAGACACACCCTGCCAGCTCATCACCACCACTTAGGTCAGTGAGGCTCTGGTGCTTTGCACATGTCAGCGTTACATTTACCATCATCCAATATGGACTGTATTATTTTACTAGGACTCAATTCTAAAACACAGTTTGAGCACCCTTCATTTGAAAATCTAAAATCCTAAATGCCAACACAACTTTCAAAAATGTTTGGATTCTGGATCTTTTTGGGTTAGGGATGCTTCTCTAGGAGGGATTATATAAATAGTCCAAAATCTGAAAAACTTCCAAGACTAAACCAAGTCTAATCTCAAGCATTTTGTAAAAAGAGATATTAATTAATGAATGAATTAAAACTACTTTGAGATATTTTAGGTGTGTTTTAAAAACCCAAAGACAAAAACCAGTAGGAGAGAGTCTAATCAAACAGTGCAATTTTGTGATTCCTTCCATCTTTCCACAGGATGTCATGGATGGAGGGACACAGGGGTGCCTCAGATCCTGGGGGTGCTGGTTCGTTCTGGGTATCTGCCTCTGACACCCCACCCAGACTCAGAAACCTCTCTTTTCTGGGTGCCTGTTGGTGCCATCCTGTTTATCAGTGAATTTGGCACATACATGACTGAGTGCATGTACATAGCAAAGTGTGTCTTATTTGACCCTAAATCTCCAGCACCTAGTTCACTGCTTAGACTTGGAGATGCCAGTAAATGAGTGGGAGGAAGGAATCAAAGGAGGAAGGAGGGAGGAAGAATGTGAAAACAGCCCAACCCCGTGATTATGCCTCTGCATGGCAACTCGCATGCTGAGCTGTAAAAGTAAAAATCAAATCAGATCTCCCCAAGTCTCTGAAATTGAAAAACCTGAAAAAGATGGGGTACACAACTATAAAGAATGGATATTTTGGTCCTTGAAGCATATCAACTAGCAAATCCATCAATGATTTTCTGACAGTATAATAGTGTCATTCACTGTAATCCTGGTATATACCAGGGAGCTGACCATGACTGGTCACCCTCCCCCCCCAGTCATGTAGAGACTAAATAGGAACTACGGCTGCCATCTTTTAAGTAACTCTAAGTGGACCATAGCCAATTAGACCAAGTTGAGGACTCAGACTGTAGAGAGAAAGACTAGATGGGGCCCCTCTCTATCACAAGTTCTGGTTTTTGGGGTGAAATCACCTTTGAGCTGACCAAATGCACGAGTATGTTTCCTGACTTCAGGGATGATACAACTAAGACATCTAACATTCCAGATCTGGTACCTCAAAAAACGACTCTTTCCATAGCTATGCTAATGCAACCCCTGCACAACATAAAATGGATTTGACATAATTTCAAGATTCTGACTGGTTCCCAGTTGCATTTCATCTTTGACCCTCTGGTTCAGAAACCAGAGGGTCAAACGAGTGGGCTGGCATTGCCATGTTGAACAGCACAGTGCTCCCTGAAGATGGCAAAATAAGATAGATGCTTTCCTGCAGTGCAGACAGACTGATACCACTCTGAGAATAAAACTTACTTAATGACATTTTAGGCAGGTAGCATGAAAAGTTGGGTTCATTAGTAAATTTCACCTGCAAGTTAAAATGATTGCTTTATCACAAAGTCAAAAGGCACAGGATTGGGCATTATGAAAATAGGAATGTGAAATATGATTTAGGAGGAAAAAGCTAGTAATACTCTGCAGTCAGACTCATCTTCAGCTTATTGATTGGCATATTGAAACGCTACCTCTTTCTCTTCCTCTGGCTTCCCATGAGTTTTGCTGTAGTTGATCGGTGACTCCCAGCCCTCTTGGTCACAGAGAGCCTGGTAGAACGCTGCATTGACCAGAATGCTGCTTGTTTTGAAGGGGGAGGAGGAAGGTGTTGGGATGGTAGTGTTGGAGGGAGTTAGGGGTGCAGCCTTGTCCAGAATTCGATTTTTTTTCATGCTTAAGTCCAATGTGCCATTTTCGTCCACTTCTATCTCAGCTCCCTGGTATACAGCAGGAAACAGAAAAACATTTAAGCAGTTAGCAGTTATAGCCTAGCCATGTGGGGCTTTCAAGGGATAATTTTAAGTGTAAGCTTTTATGGAAGTATATCTGCTTTTAAATCTAGCTTTGTGATTTGCTTTTTGTAATGTTCAATTCTTAGGCAGACTTTTGAGAACAGCCCCATTACCAAGCTTCATGTTTCTGGGTTTAAACAAAGTAAGCTTAATACAAATAAGGTGTTCAAAGCGCTAAATGCATTGGCTGAGATTGTTTTATATACGTATATGTTTTAGAAGTTCAGCTTTAAATCTTCTTTTCTACTTTATAGAATTATCTCTCCAAATTCATCATTTAGAGCATTAACATTTGTGTTTATCAAAAGGCACATATAACCCCCCTCACCCCAAATCACAATGTTAATCTAACATGGGAAATATGCAAACATAACCAGCTGGAAGAGAATTTTTATTGGAATATTAGATTAATGCAAAAGCAACATTTCACCCTAGGTTACTGGAACTGGAAAAGCTTTGCTAGATTATGGAGGGCAGAAAGAGAGACAGAAAGAGAGAAAAGTCTATAGTTCACTGACAGCATTAAGTGTTTGGGGCTTAAATTCTATAAGGAAACTTCAGAATCAAGGTATTTATTTTCCAGACACTGAAGATGAGACCTCAAACTAATGCATTCTCCCAATGTTCCTCCTTGCAATTGCTTTTACTGAACTTATTATTTTTATTTTTTTAAGGAACTGTAGTCATTTCAGTCATCACACTAAGCTGCTCTCAAGTTCTGGATCTCCTTCAAGATCCACACTGTGGGATGGCTGGTACAGTCATGATCTGCAATTATTACCATGCAGCAAGTCCCAAATACAGAGGCACATGCCTGTCATTGTTCCAAATGGGTCAAATAACACCTTTCTGGTATTTTCACCACCATCCATCACCTCACAATTAGCTTCTTGACAATTTGCTTTATTCTTTTTTCCTTTTGGTTGGCAAAGCAGATGTCTTCTTTGAATACGTTAGCAAGATCTCTAACTCCTGTGGTCACCAATCCCTTCCCAAGGGACTTAACTCCCCCTTCCCATCAGTCACTGGGCTACTCCTCCTCGCATGCCTGATTGAAAAACTAAAGCACCTCTTCTATCAGCTTATTTTACCTGCAAAAGTTCCTATTTTCTAGCTCTCAGCCTTCTAGGCAGATACACCACATTATATTTACTGGGAAGTAAATACACTTGTAATATTGCGGTACTAAGATGCTTTGGCTGTATCTTTCTGTCCCCTTTTAGTAAATAGTTTAATCTCCTGTGATAGTTTTAAGCCCTGAATTTGACAGTACGGCTTATCCGGGATAATAATGTAGTAACCACAACATCTTATGCCATCTGTATAATATCAAATACGTTTTTATACCAGCATTAATAAACCTTAGTTACAAAAATCCAAGATATTAACCATATCAGTGCCACATGCTGTCTCCCTCCATGATCTCACAATGCATTCTGCCAGGAGCACATCAAAACAATTTTTGGCTTTCTAGCTGATATGTAACTGTAGCAATGAAACAGAGCTATAGTAATCAAGTTTAATGGCCAACGTAAAGTAAAATGCTAAATATTGTAGTTGCTGACATTTTTCATAAAAAAATTAAAAAAAAAAACTTGGGTTAAGACTGCACCACCGACATTCACATAAAATTCCAGACCTCTGTGACAGATGGCTTAGGAAAGAGAAGCCGTGTGAGTGGGCTGCAGAGTTTTATAGTGCAAAACCCATAAATAGTGCAGATTCGATCTCTGCAAAATACCAACTATTCCAAGGCGACACTCACATGTATTTTAGTTTTTGCAAAAAAGAATTCTAAATAGTAAATTTAAAAAATGAGAGACTCTAGGAGTTGTTTATGATTATACATCCTGAGTAATCAGAGCTTGATTGAAAAAAAAAAAAATCACTCCTAATGTTTAAAAGAGGCGCTTTCTACACCCTGTGCTCCAGCCAGTTGCTCTGAGCGCCGGACTTCAGGGAGGAAGCGGCTGCACACTGGGGAATGAGGTACAGATGGGCTCTAAGTAAGCCACAGATGTATTCAACAGTTACACACGGTAACCGAGGAGGGTCTCTTTCTGTCCATACGTGGGCATCACACATTGATAGCCTGGGCCTTTATTCAGAGCCAGATCAATAGGCATCACTTCTCTGCGCTTAGAGCTCCAAAGGCAGCACAGAAAAGCAGGGAGGTGGCAGAGGGGGTGGAGGGGAGGGACTACAGCTGCAGCGGAGGCGGCCTCTGCCCTCCCGCCCCTCGCATTCTGATTTCCCCAAGTGTTATTTGGGATCCTTACTTTAAATAATTACATTTAAATTTTAAGGTTTTCTGAGACTAGGTATCGCTCTAATACCATTTGTGTTCTTTCCAGCTTAGGAAGGGCATCAAATGCCACTTATTTCCGTCACTCTGGAGTTACAGATGCTATTTTCCACTTACATATTCATTAAATTATTAAGAAAGCACTTAATATGTCCATGATATTATATTTTGGAGAGAGGAAAAATTGAAAAGTAGGTTGTTCCTGCCACTGAGGAGTTTATTTGATATACCCAGATTTTTAGTGAAAAGTAATTTAATAAATGTATTATAAATTATTATTAAATTCAAAGTTGAAAGAGTTCTTGCTTATGATTTTATCTGTATTATAAAATAAGCAGTTACCTAAAATGTCCAACAAAAAAGAAATGAAAGTATGAATTGATAAAATATGGAGCATTATTAAATGGCGCATTATGTAGGCAGTAAAATGATAATTATCAGTACTGCCTATGAAATGATATGAAGAAGCCCTTATGACTGAAAGTAGGAAATAGTAGCGTGGCATTGCCGCTGTCCTTACCATGAAAGAAAAGAGACAGCACGTGCATTGCTGTATCTAGAGAATAAACTTACAGCTGCTTTCCTCCATTATTTTCCAAGTGATAATATTACCTTGTTTTAACAATTAGAAATTATAAATGCAAAAACAATGATGACATAAAAACAAGGTTATTTTACCCTAAGTGTTCTAATTATGAAAGTTACTAATTTGTACGACATTGACAAGATATGACAGCATCATGTTCCTTCCTTGGCAAGCCTTCTCTCAGCCAGAACAGGGCGCCTGAAATCTCCTTCTGAGTTGGCCAAGACATAGTACAAGCCCTGCTCCTTCTACCTGGGTTTCTGCAGGGTGCCCTGAATTTGCTCTGGCAACTCACTTTCAGGTTTTGTTTGAGGAGTGGAGTCTTTTCTGTACTGATAGCTGTTCTAAATATGTCTTCAAAGTAGGCAAGATATAAACAAAAAAATGAAATGAAAATATTTCACTGTCAGTGTGGTTGAGCATGAAGACTATTAACATAATAAAACTGAAAAACTGTTACTTAATAAAATAGAATGATGGAGAGAAGAGAACTAACATAGATGTCAAGTTTGCACGAAATTTATTAACATCTCCCTCATCTTTGGGGTTTAAGGTCACAGAACCATTGGTGGCCCGTACACTGTAAGGTCGTAAGAAAAGAAGTCAGATTGGTGTGAATTCAGATTTCAATTATAAAAGCACCACCCAGAGAAAATCACTGATTAGCTCTCTACTGCAGTTTCTTCCTCTGCAAAATGGGAGAATACTGTGCACATCACAAAGTTGCTGGAAGGATTAAAAATGATTCACATGGACAAAGTACTTATGTATAGTACTTGACACATAGTAGGCATTCAGCGAATGATAGGTGATAATAATAATAATAGTGTGACTGAATATCTGAATATCAAAAGCTCACGCCCTGGGCCACTGCACATAAAGTTGCGGAGCCAGTTATTAATATCTAATATCTCCACACGATGGTTCAACAGCATCCTCACATCTCATTAAAATACGTGGACAATCTGTCCCCATGTTGAGCTTAGGGGAAAAACTGCTTTGGGCTTCTAACCAGCCCGAGGGCCACTGCGGTATCCCTCGTAAGAGGCAGTAAGAATGATGCTACAAAGTCATGTTGTTTCCAGGCCTTGTTCAAGCACAAAACAGACTTTGAACTTTAAACATTTCAAGCAAGTGTCAATTTTTTGTTTTCTTTTAAGGCACACTGTGCATATGTCATTTTGTCTAAACAGGTGGGGAAAACACCAAAACAAACAACAGAATGCTTGGCAAGCAGCAGGGAGGAGGATAAAGATAGACTGAGCAGCGAGTTCCTACCTCTGTGGATCAGGGGGGCAGAGAGGGAGAAACGCGGGGCGCTGTCTGACTCAGGCTGGCCCGGGCTGCCCGGAGGCGCAGGGGAAAGCCCTCAGCTAAGCTAGGAAGTCAGTCTCTGCTGACCATTGTGCTCCTGCCCACAGTCACAGTGGCCTGATGAAAAGGGAGGCACTTGGATCTGGGGCACATTTACATTTCACAGCTCATGCTGATTGCAATTTAAAATGATAGATATTACATACACCTTAGAGCCCATAAGAGTACTGGGGTCCAAAGAGAGCTAATACCACAGATGATATCACCTTTAATCTTTATGATATCTATCAATCATTTTCTCCCGACTTGGTTCCTGGAAGAGATACTTAAAACCAAGCAAGTCAGTGAGTGTGTTATGTGCAGGCCAGATGGTATTTTAATAAGTAAATAATTTGGTTTCAAGTCTTCTACTTTTAGGGTGTGAGGGGCTCTGGTCTGGGTACTGATGAGCAAAGTTAGGCAAATGCTGAGGCCCTGACACGCAGCACAAGGTGGAATAGTGCTTGGCGGGAGCTGGTTGCATGAACTGGTAACTGTGCACTGCCATGCGAGCCTTCAGTGCTGGGGACGGCCAGAGGACCAAAGTGTCCTAGTGCCCAGGGCTAGAACACTTTAAGAGCAAAAAAAATGGGAAATCCATGTTGCCCTTTGCTAATTTTAGGTTGTATGAGAACTCAAAAGTTTCCTTGTCCCTCTAAAAACAACCTCTGCTCCCATTATCATTAGAGTAGTCATTTTGCAAAAATGATGAATGTCATGAAACTCAGTCTGTTACGTGCCTGCAGATAGCATGAGAAGAATCTGTTTTCAACCCCACAGGTACCCATGAGATCAACTCTGAGTGTAGTGGGCTTTGATTTGATTTTGCAAAAGATGTGACAGTATGATAATTATCATTATTATTTTAAGATGGTCTTGCTAAGGTGCCCAGGATGGTCTCAAACTCAATCCTCCTGCCTCAGCCTTCTGAATAGGTAGGATTACAGGCATGTACTACCACATGTGGCTCAGTAAGATCTTTAATTCATTCTTCTCTTAAGTGCTCTAAGTAACTGAAGAGATAATTGTTGAGTAAAAGACTGGATGAGACCAAAGTGAGCAATCTGCCATCACCCAAGTCTGAGAAAACTCACCTTGAAGCTATCTGTCTTGCCCTGGGTAACCCACTTCACTTCTCCAAACCCAGCCCTCTGCCTGAAGTAAGGCAGGCACAGCTCCCCGAGAACGACTGCCTTCACCCTGCTTGTCTCTAAGCTCCATGAAGGGACAGTCTGTGAGCAAATCTACCCTTTGGCTAGGGCAGTCCAGTGCTTAGAGAGCTTCTGGTTGGAACTACTGTGAGTCCATCTGCCAGGATGTCTTTCTAACGCACCAAGAATGCTCTGTCTGGGTGTGTGCTTGTAAACCTAGCTACTAGCAAGACTGAGATAGAACAATCACAAGTTTGAGGCCCACCTGGGCAGTTTAATTGACTCAGACTCAAAAAGGACTGGAGATGTAGCTCAATGCTCTATGGGTACCAAATTAAAGATGGAGAAAGAGGGAGGGGGAGGGGAAGGGGGGAGGAGGAGAGATTCTCCACCACAGAGGTATAATGCAAAGTAAAATTATGCATTCCTACAGTTTTATTTCTGAAGGATAAACTCAAGAGATCTACAGATCTGGGTTAACAGAAATAAACATACCAATAATCTGGCATGGAAAAAACATCTAATGAAAAGAGACAGTGTGGAGGAAAAGACTGTTTACACTCAAGCCTACATCAAGGTGAAAGTACAGAGGCCAAGGTGGACAGCCCAAAAGGCCCGCAAGGGGGCTGCTTGCTCAGAAGCTGGTTTGCAGGATGGATTACCTTGGCTCTTCTTACTTTTGATAAAACAAACATTTTGCTTGTTTGTTTTAGAGATTTATGAGCTTCTCATAATATCTAGAAAATAGGATCCAACCAGGACAGAATCCTACAAACTGTGAGAGCTGCGTGGGATTACATTCATGTCTCAGAGCACTGGGAAGACAGCAGAGACGCCATGTTTATTCTAACAATTACTATGACATAGGACACAATTTTCATAAGAAAGTAGTTTTCTAAACTTCTGGCATAACCAGATCCTTTTAAAAGTTTCTCTGTCCCATCAATGCTGGATGGTCTGGTTTCTGTAAGAGGCTGGCACCTGCATGGGATTCCCCTTACCCTGGGCAGGCAGGCCCCCCCACATTGCCACTTCAGTACCAGGAGTGGGGCATATTCACTAGAAATCTACTATTTGAGGTTTTGAAATGCGCTGGTTAAAGTTACTTTTACGATCAAAAGTATGTTTTAAAAATACTGATAAGGAGAGCGATTCTTCAAACTTTAGTCCTCTTTGTTTGGCATCCACAATTTAATGGGATACAGAGTGTGATAAAGTGCACAGAAGAATCTGAGGAACAGAAAGACAACTACTTAAAATGAAAAGCATTTGTCTTGGCACCATTACTTGAGTAATTTAATGTTAATAATCACAATATTGGAACTCTTATTCTCACAGGACAACCTAAACTATCAATTAATAAAGAAGATGTTTAAGCAGGAAGATACTTTAATATTTCTACAACTAGATACCTAGTAAAATACTCCTTTATAAAAGGAAAAACTCAGCTTTAAAACATTAACTTAAGAATAAAGTTACATTTTAAAATTCCCCAACTCATTTACCTTGTCAATAATTTGTAACTAGAATCCCCCTGAATTTAGAGAGCATGGTATTTTCTTTATATTTTCAGAGGGTCTGTTTTTCTTTGTTTAAGAACCTCATTTGCTTAAAAATTGTTTTTGAGTGGTTTTTGGCCACCGACTCTTCCTAGGGTTTATTTGGCTCAGCTTTGTCCAGGAGCTAATTCTGATTCTTCTGTCGAATGCTCAGTGGCACTGTGTACTTGCTCTCCTGAAAGCCTGGCAAGGTATATGCAGGCAGCTGACTACCTGGGGGCAGGCTGTGCTCAAAGAGGGAAAAGGAGCAGGGCTTCAAATCGCCTGGGTTTCAGGGTTTACGTTTAGCTCAAGGAACCTCCCACTTAATGCAAAGGTAAAATCTCTTATCAAATAAATCTGGGCACTTTATTTCAGCTGTCTTCAGTAGGGAAATAATTTCTTTTAAGTGAAGCACTTTGTGTAAATAGGACACAGCTTCCTTAAGGGGCGAACAGAGTTCTAACATGGCAAATCCTTCACTGTTAAAGGCAGATCGTTAAAGGAGGTCTTTGCATGTGTTCATCAAGTCATGGATTTGGACTTCTCATAGTTAGAAAAGAGAAACAATTGGAAAAATGGGATTAATTTTATGCAGTTCAGAAATGTAGTGTTTTTGTAACAGGCACAGGGTTTGATTTTGGATTTGAGCATTCATGTCCTCAAAGCTCCTTGAACCACTGATTGATTTAATGTGTCTGGGTTTTACAGTACACTGCAACCTAGACCATTTTATGTTAAAGAACAGTGACGTGTACAATAATAAAATTTCATGGGTCAATTTTGAAAATGTTTTACCAGTCCTGTTTAATCAAATATTTCTTTTCATCCTTGGTTTGCAGAAAATGAAAAGCATCCATGCTTGAGATTTATTTTAACAGCAATTTTCTTTTCTTGTGTACCAAACAAAAACTAGCTTGTAAATTTGTAAATTCTCCCAACTAGCCTCCAAGGCTCACTTTTCCTCCAACTTTGCTGTACTTCTTTCCAGAAGAGTCCCTGACCAGGAAATGTACGCTTTTCTTCTCTGAATCCATGGAGGGCATCCCTGCCAATGTTCCTCTTCTTCCTAAGGAGGACAGGGATGGCTCTGGGGTGGGGGTGCAGAGTCCTGGTGAATGTGGTTAGGAACATGAAAGGCAGTTTATTTTCATGGTTCAGTCACTGGCCCACCCTCCGGGTTCTTGGATTGGCCTACCTTGGCATGCAGACTCTGTGGTTTGTTGGAGAGGGTGTCTGCAGCTTCCCTGCAGCGGGTAGAAAGGTTCAGGATGGCAGCAGCTGCTGCTATGTGGGTGTCTTCACCACACTGACCGTAGCTATAAGAGCTGGCACCGCTCGGGCTCTGTGTGTGGGCGCCTGCACTGGGCAGCCGATTAGGAAATTTCACTGGATTTGAAAAATGCTTTGCTGTTGAAGAGAGATTTGATTAGCAATTGCATGTATGTGGTTTTAGTCATTAAATAGATTTGTTTTTTTAAAGATATAACTTCTTGCATCAAATATGGGAAGAATAAATTAAAGCAGGAGCCATTAACCATTGGTGTGTTAAATGAAGGTTATTCAGATGGGTTTTAACCAAGGTTCACAGATCAAATGATGTGATTGCTGAGACAGAACACCAATTCTCCTAATATTTTTTGTATTTATGCTTCTTATGACAAAAACTCCACAACTAATGTTACGGCACAGGTGCACTGGCAACAGTTGTGGCAAAAAATTTGCAGATAAGAAAACACATAAGCAAAACCTATCAGGGACAGCAGAGACCGTGAGGCACATACATGTAAAAATTATGTGTAGGACTCAGTGCTAGTGCAGAAAAAAATGTATCCTTCTAATATTTGTTTTCTGAATACCGATTTATACTTAGACATGCAATTTTATTGTTATTCAATATGCAGGTTTGTTCTGTACTTAACTAGTAGAAGTTGTAACTAAATAGATGGTGGAGACTTTAATGAGCTGGCATTTTGCATATTCAGGGAGAGTGAGATAAGCAAAGGACAGAAAAGAAATGTTCTCAAGGTGAGCAGAAAGGCAATTTGGTTATCAAGGCTGAGTTTCCATTTGGTGTTTCTGTCATGGGTTACCAAAGCACGGCTGAGAGATAGAATTACACATATTTCTCTTTGCTGTGGGGTATTCATAAGCATCACTCAAGGTTATGGGAGAAACAACCAAGATTTAATGAGGGCTGATATGTAGCCATTTGCTTTGCATTATTATTTATTTTAATTATGTGATTACTTTTCATAAAACAAAATATAAAGTGTCGGCAAATGTTCTTCCTATAAGAACATAAAAGTTCATTAAATATTTTGTTTATAAAATATAAAATCAATATTTTATAAAATCAATGTTGACACTATCTGAATGCATAGAATGCTTTTATTAGCCAGCTTTACCTGAGTTAAAGATGTTTATATGGCTATATACTGTGTATATATAATATACATAACTATATAAATAACAAAACAGTATGTGTATATAATTTTTTTCTAACAAGTGGTCAGTGGTTACTTATGTTAGAGACTACATATTTTCAGCAAAAATAAAACAACTTTCAGGAAATAATGTACTGTTCACTGATAGGAAAACTCCTTTAAATCTGTTTAGTAAATATACGACCCCTCCCTGCCCGCCAGCGCTTTGAGTACTCAAGGCGAGCATTCTATCACTGAGTACACTTATAACCCCAGTCCACTGTTGGGTTTTAGGCAGTTTTCTAGTTCTCTGAAAGTGTGAATCAACATGACATAGTGAAGCATATTCATAAGGGTACTAAACCTAGGAAGCTTGAGACTCTATAGGTTTGCAACATGGTAAAAAAGAAAGAATTGTATATAGAGGTCTCCAAGTGGATATTATTTAGCTTCTTTCTCCATTAAAGTTAAGTTATCCTCCTTTAAGAGTCATTTCCTGTACTTTTTCCACAACGTTCGCTTTCTCACTTTTTCATCAGAGTATTTAAGAATTCTAAACAACTTTAAAAATGTAAATAAAGAACACCAAGTTTTATAGATTATACGATCTTTGTTAGGTTTTCTTTTAGATGGATATGTTATAATTAAAGAGTATTAATCCACTTTAAGTATTTCTACATTAATTCTTAAATTCATAAGTAAACTTTTCAACTACTACATATATTATTTTTCTAGGAAATCTTGATTCCTGAATTGTGTTTCTTAGATTTTTCACCTTTCCCCTAAATGTTTTTGGTGATTTAAGTAACAGTCTAAATAGTATTTTGACATTTTTATCTACTAGACTTTTATAATTTCGACATGAATAAAAATAATTATAATAGCTATCTACATTTTTCAATATATTAAGCATAATCCAGTACCTTTAGAATTCTTGTATTTAGACTAAAATGACACTGTGTTTACTATATTTGTAGAATAATCCACGCATTATTCACTATACTCAGTAAAAGTCCAGAATGAAATCAGTAACACTGGTCCACATACTGCCTTCCTTTTTTACTACACTGCTCAATATACATCGTCTCCTGTCATCTGTACGTAATGTACATAAGATACAGTTTTTGTAAAAAGTATTAGAATTAGAATTTGAAGCTTACATTCAGGGAATGGTGGTGTTTTTCGACCTTGCCCTGTTTGTACAAGGGGACGTTTACCAAAAACTTGGGCATCAAAACTAGCATAATCAAATGGTACTTTTCCAAACTTCTCTTGTTCTTTTGACACTGTGGCTCTGGGTGAGGTGATGCCTTGTGACCGGAAATTGAATTCGATTTGCTTCACCAAGCTTGTCCTGCGGAGATGGGAGAAATAGTTCAAAAGAAAGACATTGAAACTCTTGGCGAGTACATCAGTGTCAGGTTCACAGTAGAGAACAGCGTCACTGCCTGTTGGGGTGCAGAGACACCATGCAGTAATAGGAGCTGGGGCTCCCTGAAGGTGAGACGGCGCAAATTCTGCCCCAATTTGCCAGTGGTAAAACAGGAATATAGAATCCTCTGTTCTCCTCATATAGAAGGCACTATCAGTAGATATTAAGACACTGACAAGGTGTCTGTGTCCTACTTAGTAAAACTGTTAAGCAGATTAGCAAAGAATAGTCACAATTGTGCTTAATGCATAACAGGAGCAGCGCAGATGCCAGAAGACTTGATTTCTGAATTGTGAGTTTCTTCTTAGGCTTTTCTCCATTTTATCGCACCATCAGGCTGAATGTTCCTGGCTGATTTAAGCACTATTTTAATAGCATTTCAATTTTTCAATCTATTAAATTGCCATCATTCTAATATGAATCAAATTACTATATTTGTTGCATTTTTTCAGTATAATTACTCCTCCCCATGATAAATGTGAGCTAAGTATTCCTATAGAATTATTGTATTTGGATTAAACAAGGGTATCCTAAATGTGTGGCATCAGCTCTAGCCAATTTTTTTTTCTTTTGCTGTGGTCTAATCTTTGAAAATTTAGTGATATAAAAAGCAGTTTTCCCCTCTACTTTCCAACAAACTCTTCCA
Source organism: Hydrochoerus hydrochaeris (assembly GCA_004027455.1). NCBI lineage: Eukaryota > Metazoa > Chordata > Mammalia > Rodentia > Hydrochaeridae > Hydrochoerus > Hydrochoerus hydrochaeris. The sequence goes on along the minus strand of PVLA01009572.1, from coordinate 38,601 downwards.
ACTCTCCAGAAGGTCAAGTTTAATAATCATTTTGTAAGGTGAAAGACTTTAGCTGCTACTGAAAAATATTTGAGGGATTATATATATTTTGGTTTATACCCGCAAAGTGGCATAAACATTGTAATCTAAAACAACAAAACAGTTTAAGACATATCCAAAATGAAACAATGTTATCTCTATATTTGGTAAATAATTTTAGGGGAAAATTAGTGCATGCAGTAATATTAATCATTAATTCCCTTTTAAGATTTTGAATTGTTATTTAGTAATTCAGGATTTTCATTTGATGTAAGTTTTTACTCATTTGATAAATGTCTTTTACTTCAATTTATTCATGCTAATTTTGACTCTAAATCTATGGAAGCAAAATATTTAAGGAAGCTGATTCACACCATATTGAAAGGCTTAAAAGTACTTCAGTGCTTTTAATCAACAGCAGCTAATCATCTTTTAAATCCTGAAATCACTTTTCCTTCAGATATGACCTCTGTAGAATAGAATATATTTGTAGAATATACCATCATATGCAAGATTATCACCCATACTTTATTATTTAGATGTAAGGTCTCCTATGAAGGACCTGGTAGCTATAAGACCAGTGGGAGATATTTTAATAGCAACTGTTATGGAATGGATGTTTGTGTAAAGAAAGTGATATTTATATATGGAACTAAAGGATGAATATATAGTAAGTATGAGTAGTTTATGACAGCATTTTCTGTAGGCAAAGAAGGTACAGTATTCATAAAAGGATATTCATTGACTTGTGGTGTGTGTTATATTAATGACATAGAATTTTAATCAGTTTACATTTTGTATGCTTGATTCATCTTAGATTCCCCCATTTCATGTTACCTTTGTGAACAGAGGAGTTTCACGTTAACTTTCTAGGACGTCTCATAGTTCATGTAAAGGAAGTATCATTCATAAACCAGCCTCTCCTGTGGACTGTCCACACAGGTCCACTGGTGGTTGAGAGGGAAGATGAGGCCATAGGGAAGTGACACAGAGGATGTGAGGCACAGCGGGGTAACACGGTGACATGAACAGAGCAGCCAGAACCTCCTGGAAATTCATACCTGTGGGCCTGGTCAGGACATTGCCCGGTTTGGGAAGAATCAAGCTGATTTTTGTCTTGGGACATGGCCAGTTTTTCAGCTGCAGCAATTGGACAACCAGAAAGACTGTTTCCAAAAAGAAAAGCAGGAGGATGTGAGTTAAAATGAGGAATTGATTGGCTTTGGCACGTGCCTTGCAGTGCACTTGGCACACATGAAATGTTAAGTCATATTAATAGTTCGCTTCGCACCATTCCCATGCTAAAAGACCCCACAGAGGTACAAGCTGCAATGTCAATGCATGTCCCCATCTCCATCTCAGGATGAAAGATAAATTCATTTTAAAAAATAAAAATGTTACATAAAGGAGAAGGAACTACAGGATTTTGAAGCAATATATTAAGGAGACTGGGCTCATTCTGAATTTCATTTGTCCAATGGAAGAACTTAGCTTGGTAAATCTATTATGTCACTTAGGTTCTTTAGCAAAATTTTAAAGACTGAATTTCATATTTAGTTTAAATGGGAAGTGTGAAATATTAAGTTTCTGGCAATATGCTTATAAATTAAGTAGTATCTTACATAATCTACGTAGGATATAAAATGTGCACAGGAAACAGTCCACTTTTCACCAAAATATTTATACATACATAGTACGTTTGCATAGAAATGCACATATGTATTCTTTATTTTCATTGTAATCTCAGTGCCACCTTGACACCAAGTTTACACTTAAAACCACTGAATATTGAAGCCCTCCAAAGACCATTTTCAGCCTGTCTTGCTAAAGATAACCCACAAGCAACTCTCTTCTTTGTCAAAACCGCAATGGTGACATTCTAGGGCAGAAAAAAACATACTCTCTTCGTCTGATTATATGAACATAGAACCACAGCATCTTCACACATGACATTTTTCTTCATTTTAGATGGCTGCCAGTACAAACATTTCTAGGAAAGAAAATGAAATAAATCCCCCCCCCTTTTTTAAATCTTCATAGGCTGAAAATGTCGCTTATCTATTCCTAGGGATAAGGCATTTGACGAGGATGCACGGTTCTCACTGCGCGGAGTGTATTGTTTCCCTCACTTTTTGTAAGGTGAGGAGATGAGCGACATTACCTCCTGTGAGTGTTGCGGTTGCTGTTCACGTGGCCCCGTCCTGTGCACCCTGGCGTGGGACACTTGAGCACGTTTTCATGCATGGCGAGAACTAGGCACAAAACATCACATTGAAGGAAAGAGTAGCTTACCATAGGTGCATAACGGGCCAGAAAATTTACTTCTCAATTCTGCATCGAAATGACTTTCGTTACATAATCCACCACGCTCCCTCCTCCGGTAGATTTGTATGGAAAACCAGTAAGGCACACAAGAAGTTCAGAAATGAAATCCAGCAAGCTCATTCACATTTCCATTGTCCTGAACTCCCTGTTATATTTAACTCTAGACTTAATAAGACTGTTTCACTTATATTTCACCTAAATTATAAATTCATCACCTTTCTTTCATATTTTTATGCTTTTCCTGGGGGGAATGGATGGAGGACAACCTTTGTCAAATAGCTCTTTCTATCTCTTTCCCATCACTGTGTGTAGCCTATTTTATTTCCTGAGTGATGCTATTTTGGTTCTTTGTCCACTGACCTTTCATTGCCTGTGGATACTGCCAAGAGTATGACTGAACCGTCGGAGAATCAGTGTAAGGATCCATTAAGTCAGTAGCATAGAAGCATAGTTAGAAGTAGTGATCTTCCAAATCTTGATACTAAGAAGGTTAAGGGGCTAAGGTGTCCCTACTTCAGCTAGTTTGTGTAACTCAAGGGGTCTCCGTCAATATATTCAAAAAGTCTGAAATATATTGCTGCTTTCCACAGCTTAGAAGGAAGCTTCCACTTCCAGAACCCTGATTTACAGCAGAGCTGCGGTGGGGAGATGGGTCATAGCCACCTCACTGAGGACCCTCAACTGCAACAAGATGTCCTGAAATAACGCCATGGAGTACATGTCCCCACAGCAAGGTGAGACCAGGTGGACAGACACTGTGACCTCCCAGGACTACACTGCGGCCCAGACAGTCCTGGGCTTTTGGAGGACAGATCTCAGGTTGGGGGGAGAGAGGAGACACTGTACAGGGACACAGTGTGACAGTCATGTCTTAGTTCTGTGTTCTGGTGCTTTGGCATCTGGGCAGAGGGCAAAGGCTGCCCCTCTGAGGCCAAGCCAGCTCCTGTGGCACTGTCTGCTCACATGCTTGAAACGCCAGCTGACCATTCCAGAGCCCACAGCCCACTTCCTTCCTTATTAAGCTTTCACACACTGGTTTACTGCCCCTTCACCAATCACCCAGGACCAAGGACCAGAGAGCCAGGGGCAGTACCCAGGTCCCAAGGCCTGCAGAGTCAGACAGACGGTACTCAGGGTGCCTGCTCTGCTCTGCCTGTTCTTTTACATAGAAGCCACACTAAAGGTTTCTGCTCACAGCTCCTCCAGCCCCTTCCTCCTGAGCAACCCGGGGCTCCCAGATGCACCTTCATGGCATGGAGAGACCCCTCTTCTTAGGGATTATGAAAAAAACTGGTTTTTCAATGGCTATTGTTTCTTGATCTGTTGATCTTTTTGCCCTCATATCTTCTACTTGTTTGCTACATTTAAAAACACACAACTACATGGAAATTGTTTGACACACAGAGAAAAATTTGTTTTCATTCCTAATTCTAAGCTGGAAAAGAAAGAGGCGAACGTTGAGATGTTCTGGGGCTGACGAGAAGGTACCTACATCGGCAGGGATAAACGGTACTCACTTTCCAGGGGAACCCGCACTTTGTGAGGGCACCCCGAAAGGCTGCGGTGGTGGGGGTAGAGCCCCGTCACATGCCCTGTGCCATCACACCCAGGGATGGGGCACTTGGTCTCCCTTTTTTCAGGCCTCGGTGAATCTACAGAGAAATCAAATTGAGAAATTCAGGTGGTTATTCTTCCTTCCCATCCTATTCAACAGAGTGGCCTTGCAGGGTGACATTCTCACTTTATTCATCATAAACATTCTTCTCATATTGCCTTGAATAAGACCCTCAGCTAAGACCTGCGGAAACACAAAACATGTTTTCAATTTTCTTGATTTCCTAAGCAAAGGCTGACACAGGGCAAGGGATTGTTAAAACAGAGATGGTTTTAAGTTGTCGTGTCACGTCCCCTAGTTAAAGGTTCCTTTGGCATCTTACACCCCTACACCAGAGGGTGAACAGCCTTCTGAAAAGAAAAGAGAAAAAAAGTGAAAGAAAAGTGAGACGGATGAAAGAATTTATTTAAACTTAAATCATCTTCTGAAAGTGTAGAAAAAGCCAGATTCAAAATTACAAGACAGAAAGGCCTCGCTGGCCTTGTCCCTGTGAGCCTGGTCAGCAGATGTCCTAGGTTCACTTACCGCTCGCTCACAAGCAGACAGAGCCTGCTTCCTGGCTGAGGCAGGACAGACCCTGTTTCTGCTTCCCCAAAGGATTTTAAGTCCCAGCTTTCCCAAGCCCCAAGGAGCTGCCACTTAGGACGAGGGGGAAAGAGCTATAAATCGCACTGACTGCAGAAACTGAAAACTGAAGCAGTCACAAATGTGTGACAGAAACGCTCTGGAGGGGACTTTCAGAAGGTGACCGTACAGAAAGGGGAGGAGGTGGAGAGGCTCACGGGTCACCACCTTGGAACACACCTGGTCCTGGCTGCCACGGGGCAGCAGCCAGAGAGGCATGGCTGGAGACAGGCTCCAGAGTTTTAATTTTTTAGTTCGAATACAAGTTCCATAAGAACATGATACAAATGCTACACAGTGGGAAAACTGACGAGGTGAGAGCTAATGCAGGCAAAGCTTTCATTACACGAGTATATGTTCCTGAGTGAGATGGTAGAGGAAACAGAAATTCATTTCTTCTTCCAGCCAAAATTGTCTCTTAACTCGGGCTTGGAATGATACTAATGATGGGGAACTTGGTTCCTTGGCACACAGGGGTGTAGAGGGAAAACAAAAGGCGTATGTGAGCCCTGAGAAGGGAACAAGGTGGGATGCAGGAAGGCTGCAGAATTCTCAGCACTCAGAGCAGCAGGACCAATGAGCATCCTTGACACTGAGTGTGAAAATAAAAAACCACATGATCCTGCCCAAGGGACTGCTGGCAGCGTGGCCCCTGGAAGGGTCCTGCCTGCAGAGCTCCTGTGTGCTCCTGCTGTAAGCTGGTTACCCAGAGCAGGACACCATGGTGGGATGTGTCAGTCTTCAGGGAGTAAGTGTACTGTGAGAGCAGACATCAAACATGCCATCCCAGTTGTTGGACTCCACATAGTCCTAGACAGATGGGGCACAGCGGGTTGTATGTAATGCAATTATATGGGGGCATGGTTTCAGCTAAAGGGGGAGGAGCCAAGAAGCCCTCAAATTGTGGCACATAGTACCAGCCCAGGAAGGGTCAGGAGACAGAGAGCAGTGACTTGTAAGTGAGCGGTCAGTACCCAAAGATGGAGATGTGTCCACTGGCAGGCACTTTTGTTAAGAGACAGGATTTAACTACCATGACTGATGTCCAGATTACTCCCTCTGTTTTGCAAGAGACAGAAGAGCATATCAGGACTTTGTGAGGACTTTGCGCATGCCTGTCTTGTTTTATCCAAGCATAGCGCTAAATTTCAAGTTGTTTCGGGCACACAAAATCAGTAGCCCATTAGTCAAAATCCTTGAAGTTCGATTAAAGTAAAGCAAGAAGGGTTGACCCCATCATGGGCTGCTGCTTGCAGGGAGAAGAGCAGTAACGTGTATTTTGATGCTTTCTCTCTTGGATCTTGTCCAGGTGAGACCGCATTTCTAAACCACATTGAAAGGTTTGGCTCCGAGTGTTTCTGCTCCTCGCCACACTGTCTGTAGGAAGCCAGAGAGGGCATTGGAGATAACGCAAGTTGGCACCTGCCCAGGTGGGGCCCACTGAGAGTCCACCAAGCACATTTGTTTGCCAGTCTCTCCTCTCTTGGGCAAAACAAAGATGCAGATGAAATACTCGGAAGGGCAGAACCTGTTTGCATGATAAGAAGCCAAAGTGGGAGATCAGGGGCACTCTCAACCTGTCTCTTCTTCTTTTATTTTCTTTGTCCCATGTTGCGCAATGAGGGTGACCTTCTACTCTGGTGATGTAACATCCTAGTTTGTCTGGGATTGTTCTCACTTACGCCTGATAAACTTATGTTATTCTGCATATTGCTCCTCTTTACTTCTAAAGTGTGGGCAATAAATTACACAGTGACTCTACATACACTGGGACCTGAAGTCTCTCAATGCTTAATAGCAATAGCATAACCAAACATTCTGTAAAACAGTTGACTTATCTGAAGGCATAAGTAAAAAGCTATTTTGGAATGCTGGCCTTCTTTACTTGGAAGGGAGTGTGGGGCCTGAGGTAGGAGGATTCCAAGTTCAAAGTCAGCCTGGATAACTTAGTGAGACCCTGTCTCAAAATAAAGAGAGCTAGGGACATAGCTCAGTGGTTCAGCATTTACTTAGTATGTGGAAGCCCTGTGTTCAGTGCCTAGTATTGCTGGGGGGAAACTCCCAGTGTTCTCTCCTTAACAGCAGAGTGAAATGTTCAAAGGGTACGCAGTGTCATGAAGTTACCTACAAGAAAATAGAAGTCAGTAGGTGTGAGTGTCCACATATGAAAGTGAAATTCATCTGAGAGAAAAAAAAATATCCCACTGGTTCCCACATCCAGGACAAGGAATAGAGAAGAAAATACTTAATTTAGATGCTTCAGGCATCCTCCACTAAGACTATAGTTCTTTGCCATGTGGGTTTTGCCTTTTTTGCCTGTTTTATGTGAGCCTGGTTCTGATCTCCTGCAGAAGCACTTAACAGTCCAGAGTAGGACCGTGTCCTGTACCACAGGACACCCTGTCCACTCATTCAGTCCTGAAGTGGTTCTGTCTCCAAGCGACCCAGCATTCACAAATACAGATTCTTTTGCCTTCTAAAATTTTGAAACCAAAAAAAAGTTTCAAAAATTTCATAAAAATAATCCAAGTATCCTCAAGTATTTTAAGTTATTTCTTAAAGTTTCTACAAATCCTGCATTTCACTGATTATAAGATGACAAAACATTGCATATGTGGTTAAGATAGAAAAATCTACTGAAAATGAGGCTGCATTCTATTCTAAGTTCAAAGATGTTGGCTCAGTGGCTTAAGTGCCTGCCTGGCAAGCACAAGGTCATGAGTTCGATCCCCAGTACCAAAGATGTTGAAATAGAGGAACTGTATCGCTTAGAACCAAGGAACTATAGTACATTAGAAATTATAGATTTGGGTATTTGGAGTACATTTTATATTTTTCAGATTTTATAATTCACTAAAAAAGAAACAGCTGAATTCAAGAAATTACATATTAATGGGAGTACACAAAGCTAACTACAAAATCCTGTCCCAAACCACACATTAGCTAGAAATACTCTCTTCCTATCCCGACCCTGTAAGGATGGTTGCATAGATTTCTTATTGTGCTTCTCACTACTTAGCATTATTTTAGTCTTCTCTGTTTCCTTGGCTTTGCAAGACATTATGTGTGAAGCTTGCTGGTGAGTGCTAAAATAGATTTAAAATGACAAAATATGTCATTTGTTTCTGGGTAAATCTAAACAATCAGAACTTCTAAACCATACTGACATGTTGTTCTTTTAAGACCTGCAGCTATATGACCTTGATTTTCTCTAAGGTATTCTTTCTCTAATTTTGTGGCTCTCAGATTTCTGGGTGTCCAAGCATCACCCGAGAACATGCTAAAAGAAAATGCAAACTTTTAAGCTCCAAATCTGATTGGAACCTGGAGTGCCCACCTTCAATGAGACTTCTAGGTACTTACACAGCATATAATTGTTGGATTCATCATCAGACCCTTCTTGTGTGAAACTCTGGTGTGAAAATGGGTAGAACACTTCGTGGAGGAAATGGATAATATTTTCTTAAAGTCTGAGGAACAATATTAAAGTTTCCTCAAAGCACATTTACTCTTGTCAATTGACCTGGATATTTATGGGCCCTGAGTTAAAGAACTGTAGAAATATAGACTTCTAAGTAAACACATTGATGCCTGGTTTATTTCAAGAAAGGTCAGTGCACCCTGCTTGGCTTGATATCATTTTAAAGCTCAGCGGGAAAAAAAGTCAGATGACCATATAACGGAGGCAGGAAAGAAAAATTAAACCTCTGGAACTGATGTGGCTAACAGAATGATTTGAAATCCAAAAACTATTATTGTAATTCTAACAATGTCTAATAGAGTGCAGTACTTTTAAAAGCTATGGGGTATTTTAAAAAATGGGTTCAATTAAAAGAAATAGATGTCATGAGTATTTTTCATATGGAAACACACTGCAAACTGAGCATAATCCGATAATACAGATTGGGAAGAAAGAGAAGAAGGTGTTCATTTCAGAATTTTTAGATTGAATTAAACTGTTAAAAAGCTATCTGGGAGGAATAATCAAATCCAACTTTTCTTCAAGCCCAAAAGCAATCTCATTTCTAAAATGAATGCAAAAATGTATCTTACGTTTATTGTTAAAGATTTGTCTTCCAGCCATGTCAAGAACTTTGGTTTGTCTCCTTTCCCCCGCCAGGTGCTCCAGCAGAAACCTGTCCAGCTCTTTGTAGGTGCTGTGGAAAACACAGCCTCTCCCGGCCTGCAGAGCGATGGCCTGCTCCAGCAAACTTAAGTTCCCCTTGGCTTTCTCAAGGTCACTGGATTCTTCTGTCACTGTAGCCAGGCTCTCGCCCTCACCTTCTCCCATCTCGGGGAAAGAAGGCTGAGGGTGACTGTCTAGGGCCTCCCCATGGAAACTCTGAGTGTCTCTCCTCTCTGAGTTGGAGTCACACCTGTTTTCACAAGGAGCAAATCCATCATCTTCTGTTTTTATTTCAGCAACTTCCAACAGGTCTTTTTGATTATCCTCTGCCATGCACTTTGGGCCTCGGTGGGGTTTGCTGTCCTCTGACAAGTTGGAACCACTGTCCCACCCAGTCTCTGCACTTTCAGAGTTACTTTCACTCTCATCCGAGGAGCAGAAGGTCGGCTGAGAATCGTCTACTTTGTCTCTTCCATCATCTGAATGGATCAAAAAGCACTGGTCAGCTTCCTCATTCTCTGCTTTTAAAGACTGGATGCCACTGTCATTCAAAGTTTCATTTATGGTCTGAAGAGACACATTCTTTTCAAATTTTCCCAAGTGCATCAAAGATTTGACCACGAGCTCTTGATAGCAAGTGTATTGGTCTTCTTTCTCATGGGAGTTTTCTTGTGCATTTGACTTAAGGTTCTCATCCGCAGGTTTTATCATGATTTCTTCTAAAATATTTTAAAAAGCAAGAATAAAAATATTATAAGGAAATTATACTGTTTCATATATATACACATATCTGAATGTATATACCCACATACATATGCATATACAAGGTGTTTTGAAAGTTTTTGGCGAATGTTTAAATTTTAAAATGCTGTTACAGTAAAGCGTGCATTGCCATTAAGCTCTCTCAAAATGTTCCTTTTCCTTTGAACATGCTTGTCCTATTGCTCTTGTCACTTCCTGAAGCACTTGGGGAAGTCCTTTTTTGTAAGTAGTTTTAGTTGGCCAGTCATGGCTGCCTCAATGTCTTGAATCAAAACATTTACATTGTAACTCTGGAGGGGAGCCAGGAGTCGCACAGTGTCAGAGCTGGCGAACAGGTGGGTGAAGAAGACACGCGATAATGCTTTCTGCAAGCCTGCTCTTCTGTTGAGTGGTACTCAGCAGCCACATTCACTGCACGCCACATAAAGACCCTCTCAAAAGAGGACTCCAGAACTGCTTCAGAGAGTGGCCAGAAGGATGGGATAAGCGTGTTCAAAGCATGGAGGAGGCCCTCACGGTACGTACGGCAATGCATCTTTTACTGTCATCAGTTTTTCAAATTTACATATCCAATATTTAAATATTTCAGAAGCACCCAGTAAATGTATGTGTGGTGTCTATTAATTTTAGAAACATTGATGAGAAAAATACATATAGTCTTAGAAGAAAATTTAGTGTTGAAAAATTCTTTTAAAGTTATGATCTATTATAATTTTCAGCATATCAAGAGCTAAGCATTTCTGGAGCATTGACCAAAAGAAGTCAATGTTTAATAATACTATAGTACTGAATGTGAAATTATTGTTATGATAACTCTTGTTTCCACCACTTAGCCAACCAAAAGGAAAATGGTTATATATGATGTAATCTACTGTAAAGAAAACATTAATCAAATTTCTCTGTTAAAAATATATTTTTGAAGGTTTTATATTCTCTGTAGTTTCTCAAATATACTCTTAGATTTTATGGAATATTGCCTAAAATACAAAATATACATATATAGAGATGACAACTGGAGGAATTCATAAGCTTCAAAACTTCATGGTTCCCAATACTTTGGGAGACTGAGGCCAGCCTGGGCAGCTCAGACTTAGTCAAGAGACTGTCTCAAGACAAAACTAATAACTCATGAAGGAAAGAGAGAGAGAGAGGAGAGAGAAAGAAAGGAAAGAAGAAAGAAATAAAAGAGAGGAGGGAAGGAGAGAAAGAAAGGAAGAAAGAAAGAAATGAATGAAACAAAGAAAGAGAAGGGAAGGGAAGGAGAGAGAGAAAGAAAGAAATGAATGAAAGATAGAAATAAAGAAACAAACAAAAAGAAAAAAGAAAGTGAGCTGAGGCTGTAGCTCAATGCAAAAGCCCTGGGTTCAATCCCTAGCACCACCAAAAACCAAAACAAACTCCTACAAAACAGAACAAAAACTTGTAATCCTCACACAAAAAGCCCATACTGAGAAAAACACAAATGGGACAACTATCACGCTTCAATCTCAAATAGTATCAATTTCTAATCTGATATTTGCGTGTATTTGCTTAAAAAGGAAATCAAAGAAGAGGTGGGGATGGCAGAGAATGTTGAGTGGGAGCTGGGGCTCCACACAGGGAGGATTTGGGTCCTGAAGATCAAAAAGCAAACCTCAAGCTTTAGGGTGCACAGGACAGGCTGGGGTAGTCACGGCTGGGTAGCCCTCAGTGTTACCCTTTCTCCCTGTGAGAACCACAGGCTGTTTATCTGGATAAACACAGCAGCTGCCCCCAGCCTGTTCGTTTGGAACAACGCTGAAGGTGCAGATGGGCTGGTGACCCCAGCCCTGGCCCAGGTACGTGAGGCTGTGCCCAGCACACACCAGGCTGCGCAGAGCACCGGACAACAGAGCTGTGGTCCTCTGATATCCACTAGCACAAACCCAGGCGGTGGGCGGGGGAGGGGAAACAGACCATTTTTGTCTTTCAAAGGCAGAGAGTGGGGATGGGAAACAAAATAATAAATCTCCTTAAAGAGTGTTAAAGACACCAAGCGAAGCACATTCTGTGCTAATAAACATCTTCAGAGAGAAGAAAAGCACAGCTACGGGAGAGGGTGTTTGCGTGGAAGACAGTGGGCCTTTTTTGGTCTCATTTAATTTTTTATAAACATTGTCTCTGACAAGGACACTCAAAAATACATCTCCATCATCTTCCTTTCTGGTAATTATCTCCCTAAATCAACACTGGACTGCCAGGATCAAGTAAATATTGCCATAGTAACTAAAAGCATTTTTGGATGAAAGGAGGAATTCAGTCACAACACTAGCCCCTGTAAATAATGCTGATTATAGGGTGCAGTCTTTTGTTGGGATCTATTCAACGAAAACTGAAAAATTTAACATTTTAGTTCCTAGAAGAGAGGCTAGATAAACAGGCACATAGTATTTGATAGGGTGGGCCCAGCCACTCCTGAATTCCTAGCAGAGGAGCTCCAGGTTTAAATAATATAGTAAACATAGTCTAAAATGCAAATGAAGTTTTTCTCAGTATCACGGTTGGCTATTGAGAGAAAGTGTAAAGGGTTATGATAATTTTAAAGTATTATGAACTACAGAAAACAAATAAAAAGCATTTTCAGTGAATATGCTCAATTCATTGAACTATTCTCTCACTCCACTTAACTACCCACATGTGTACAATAATGATTTATAGACATTATACCTAATTATGCATATTTGGGCTGTGTGAGAGTGCTAACAAAAGCTCTAGAAAGCAACAATTACCTCTGTTGCTTAGCTACATAGTTTAAAATATTCCTATTAAGTGCAGATCACCAGAGAGGCGGGAGCGACAAACACACACATGTGCGCGACAATGCGTTTCCCTGTGCGGCTGCCAACTGCTAGCATTTTGGGTCATTTCCAGTTTACATAATTGTTTGGTTCAACTGTTTGTTATATGCTAAAAGAAAATATTTATTAATTATTCTTCAGAAAAAGAGGAGCCCTGCCGGCAGAGGTGCCTGCGTGCCTCGCACGCATTGGTTTCCAGGGACGGCGTGCAAACTGCAAACCAACTTTCCGTGTTCCCAAACCCCTCCTGGGCTTCCACTGGGGTCCTAAGGACACACTGTGAGCTGGCTTTTGAACCTGTCAGATCTGTGACAAGGCGCTGGTTTCTCTCAGCTTTGTAACAGGGCTGCCTACTTTTTAAAAGAGTTTTTTTTTTTTTTTTCTCCCCAGGAGCATGGGGACATATCTTGTGCCTTTGCCACTGAAATAACTGAAGTGGCTCTGCCTGAAGAGTTAGAGGGATTTTGGCTCGAGCTGCGAGGCTGGTGCTCCTGTCTGTGCCCACACTAATGGGTTGCTTTGGCCACGTGAGCTGGGGTTTGTGCTCCCTCAGTGAGGACAGCAGCCCCACCCCGAACACATGCTGTCAGGGTCACCCCAGAACACCCACAGATATTCAGTCAATGGTGGACCAGCTCTGTCTTCCCCAGATACTATTTTCAAAGTCAGTAGTAGCAGAGGACACAAAAGACCTTAACATGAAAGGGGTGAGCCTGCTTTTCACCTAGACCAATGAGTAAAACTGACCCCTAAGGAGAGGAGGGTCCACAGGGTTAGCAGCCTAGCAGGCTTCATGGGTTCCCACCCATGCTCCCACGCGGCCACAGCACTGTTTGACTTCAACCTGAAGAAACAGAGTCCGTGCGCACCACCTGGGTCCTGCAGGGTGGGATGTACAGAGACAAGGAATGTGCTGTCTCCCCGGGGTTTGCTGCCTGCTCGACTGCGGTCAGGCCATTGCTCTTCTGAATCCTGAGTTCTCATTTTCAAAATTCCGTGACTCAGTGACTGAATGGCCCACAGATCCTTCCTAGGACAATAAACTCAAGTATCCCTGGCATGGCATATTTCACTTCATCTTCACACTCACTACAAGAAAGGGGAACTCCAGTTTCAGGGGGCTGAGGGCTTATTCAGGATCACACAGTTACCCACGGGAGGCTGAGTCCCAGACCCATGGCCACATGGTTCCAGCGCCAAGATCTTACCCCTGCAACATCTGCACACCCCCAGCCTAGGAACGCCATATTCCAGTGCTGGTGTTTACAGAACACAGCTACCTTTAGAAGAAATTTCCAAGAATATTAATATAAAATTTGGGCATTTTTAAGGATGAATTTATATGAATATACTAGAAGGAAGTTGTCAGCTAAGTTGCAATGAGTATAACAGTTACAGATAAAAATACCTAAAACAAGTAACACAATAACAGAAAAACTAAGGAACAAGTCAACCTCAACTTTGCCAACACCACAAAAATGATAGACTGGAAAGTTTCTATGGTGTATTCTGAGTTGCTGATAATCCTCTATGTCCACAAGAATGAATTCTTGAGTATATAAATGGTTGTTCTGCATCAAGTGAACTTTAAAAAGTCCTCCCAAACCTGCAACAGCACATTTTGAATTGACTTTGTCAGTGTAATTGGATTTTATTTTCACTGGATTTCAGCTGAATTTCTGTAACTAGTGAGGTTATTTCAATAGGTAAATTTGTTTTCCAAGTTTCTTCAATGTGTACATCTTTTCAGGAAAATGAATGCAGTTCTCACAGTTCTGAAACTGGAGTGGTTTATCTCTTGTTTGTTATTTATCTCGTTATTTATTTATAATTTATTGTTATTTATTGATCTGCTGAAACTCTCATCCCAGCCCCTAGGACTTCCACAATCAGAACAGATTTCCCTGAATTGTCACATTCTTTTTAATGTCTCAAATATCCACCTGTATTTCTTTGAAAGACAGCTGGATGAGGTGTGGAGGTTTTGCCATCAAATGGACTGAAACACGTACAGGATTCAAGTTCATGGCCTTAACCTTCATGAACACTAGGTACTCTCATTATCTGAACTTTGGGGCTGGAGATGCAGTGGGCACACACCTGCAGTAAAGAGACTGGAATAAATGAGAGGCTACATGGAAAAAAACTTTTGTCAGGTTGGTCACTAACTGAGCTCTCTTTCTTCCTGGGAGGGTGAGACAAGAACTTGACCTTGGGGCTGAAACAACTTGGAAGCTTCACTCTGTTGATCAGGGATAGAAACATCTATGATTTGGCATTTGTGAAAATCATAACTCAGGACTGACAATGCTAAAAGTTTGTCCAATCTTCATTCCAAAGGGAGTCAGAGAAAGGGGATAATGGATTATGGTACACTGTCAACTGGGAAATAATTATTCAGCTTGTCCTTCCAATTGCTTCCTAATTATCTTCTTTCTGACACATACAAGATGTGTTTTCTTAAGTGTTAAATCTCTTTGGTACTTAGTGATCTTGTCTGTAGAGTTGAAACCATAATCACACACACCTGAGGGTATTATAGTGTGGATTAAATGATACACAAAATGTGATTCAAAAACTAAGGCAAATATTTAAAATTTAAACACGTTTATAGTATAAGACACATTGCCATTAATCCCCTGCAAATACTCTCCTTTACTAGGAAAGTACTTGTCATTCTCGACATTTTCTGAAGCGGTTTACTGTTTACATTTATGCAAGTTTCTGTCAAATAAAAACATCATGGCGTGGTCTCATCTCCCTCTTTCACTGGAGATAGCACAGTGCAACTTCTGCCTCTTTGAAATGACCATGAAAAATAAAGATTGTAGAATTCAGCATATCAAGGCAATTACAGCAGTATAAAGACATGCAATAAAGAGGACTTCCAGAAGTACTTCAGAAAAAAGTGAGAAGGAAGGGATGAGTATTTCAAAGTGAAGGAAAGTATTTTCAGGGGTATTATGGAAGTGTGTCTTTTATGGGAATTTTTTAATTTAAATATTCATCCTATTGTTTGACCACATTTTGTAGTATATGTGTTTGGAATTTGTGAAGAACTAAAAAAAAAGGGGGGGTTGCTAGTGCTGTGATTTTAGCATATTCGTTATTATCAGTGATGTTTCTAATATTACATAGAAAAATGGCATCTGTGGACATGCAGATAGATGCCCATCAGTGAATGTCACTGAAGGCTTCACTGAATACATTTGAACAATAGTCACTTGGCCAGTGTTAACAAAGATGACCAACCTACTATAATGGAAAATGGAAAGTCAGCAAGCCAGATACAATCTTAGGCTGCATAGATCGTCTAAGAATGTGTTAATGTAAATATTTCCTTAAATATGTGAATTTACCTTGATTCTAACCCTCAATGACTCAATGACTTTTCACAAAACTCAACGTGAAGTTTTCACAGGAAATAAAAATGTTATAATTTACAGATGATTCATGAGTCTTTAGAATATGCTCAATATGGAAAAACCAGAAAAATTATTTAAATGAGTTCAAATCAGCACACGACTTTGTTTCAACCACAGAATATCCAACTTATAAGACAACAATATTTGAGATAGGGTGAGTCTGATCTGAGATTTCTGCTCACTCAGGCAATATGTTTTTACATAATTTTTAAACACCTAATATATTTTCCTTCCTTAAACATTCAAAGAAATGTATATGTGCAATAGAATATGTACACCTATTTCATTTTCATTTTCTTATTAGTCCAAACTTTACATTTTAATGTTTTTCATAAATTTTTTAAATTTTTTGCATTCATCTCAATTTCAGTCTCACACCAAACCAATCAACAATCAATACTCCAATCCCTACAAGTATGCAACTCCCAGGACTAATGGTAACAACTGTGAACTGGAGAGAAATAAATTCTAGTTTCAAAACAGTATCCTGAAATTTCAAAATAGTAACTATATTTCACTTAGCATTCAAAGACACTGAAGAGTGAATGAAAAATTAAGTATAATGTGTACATAAGAGTAGAATTAAATGATTTATTTTAGAAACAATGGGAATAGTGATACATTTTCAATATTATTTTCCTAGTGAAAGAGCCTCTAGGATAGAAACTTCAGGACACTTCTACAGTCTATTTGTATAAATATTTACTCAAATATATAGAATATATTAAGGGCACGGACTACCTTCATTGGTTCATATTGTTACTACAAATTTTATTTTGTGGGATAAATAATACTATGCTTATTGATTAAACAAAATTAGATGATATGTATGTATAATACATATACTATAATCATTAATGCCATTACATAGAATTCAATCATTGGAAAAATATCTCAAAGCCTAAAGTTGGCCTGTAATTTGAAGGATTCTTTCAGGAAGTAGACATGCATTTGTCTAGGCAGGTGAGGAACTCTCCAACTTTTAGACTTAGCATCTTTTATTTTCTTCGATAAGAAGAATAGTTCAACCCTGTGCTTTTAAAAATGAGGCCAGGGCAAAGACTCTCTGTTTGCCTATGATCCTCCATAGTTCATGATAAAAAATAGTCCCTCAATACATGAATATTGAATGCAATAAATAGTTTGCTTCCAAATTCCAAATATTCTTTTACACCCAAATCAATCATGGTTCTGCATAAGATTGAATCTTGATGCCAGGGACTAGATCAGATTGAGGCCACTCCTCCTTGCTACCTGCAGCAGAGTGGTTGCTGGCTTCCAAGAGACTGTCTTCCTCGGTCCTGTCATCCTGGACTCCTTTGCAGTCGGTGCTCGGGCTGTAGTGTCGGGGCTTCATCAGCAGAGATTTCCTTTTGTTGACGGGGACACCCAAAGCCTGCTCCTCAGCCCTCCTCTTCTTTGCCATGGAGCAATCATATGCAACACTGCAGCGATTGGGGAAATGAAGAACACGGTAAGACAGAGATCACTGCAGTTCAGAATTTGACATTCACAGCGTACAATCCAAAGACTTCAGAAACTTGCAGTAGGGGTTCAGGGTTAGTTATTGGCACCAACGGAAACAGCTGATCTGCGGAATCCATTGAACTGTGCAGATTCTATTTTACTGTCTATCAGAAGAGTTTTGTTTTTATTTTTAAAGAATCCTCCTTAATCCTGAGTAAGCATATGTTAAGCTGAGCTTTGCTTGATGCTACACTAAATCACCAGGGAGGGATGAAACAAGATTTGCACTGGTTTGCTAATCCTAAGAAACAGCTAATGTGAAAAATATACCACCAGATACAACATATGTATCCAGCACAGATAAATCACAAGGTTTTTCACATAGTTATTTGCCACTGAACCTGCTTATCTCTGCCACCATTGTATCTCAAACTTAAGAAGCCACAAGCTTGGGCTCTGAATTGAATGGAAGAACTACAGAAGGAAGGAACAAGCTATGAGACTCAATCAATGCATCTCAGGCATAAAAGAAAGAAAGGCGAAAAGATGCTAGGTGGCATTCTGCCTTTTGATTCTTACCCATTTGGCACACAGAACAAATAAAAGGAGGAGAAAGAAGATTGGATTTCATAAAAGTGGACAACAGTTTATCCTTATGGCTGTGCTCACATGGCTTTATTGGAAATGCTCCCAAGTGCAGCCCTTTCAACACGGATTTCCTACATGTACGTCACTCAGAATTAATGCAGATCACTCTATGTGTGAAGTTAAGACAAACATTTTCTTGGCAAGACCCATGAAGAAGAGAGGGTCTCGCCAACTGTAATTCTATAAGAGATAGTCCTTAAATACTCTTTGAAGAAAAATGCAGGAGCTTTAGATGAAAAAGCCAGAGAAGAGAATCCTGGACTCACGGTAACAAGATATTACTAATTCCATCTCTAAAAGATGATTAAATTCTCAGTAATAATAGTAAAAAAAAATTCCTTAAACTGTTCTTCAGCAAACATCAATGCAAAGAAATGGTCTATGTGTGAAAACAGTTTAGATATAGGCACAATTTCTTGAATATAGATAAGTAGATGTGAAAATCTCTAAGGGAGGAAGAATGTCATTCCCTTTAGGGAAGAAAAAAAAATCCCTGTGGAAGAGTTAGAAATGCCCCTGACTCTGCTGCCCACCAAAAAACAGAAAATTGGAGAAACACAAGTTAGTTTGATGGGAACGAGAGTGAGGATCCTAAATAAGTTAATACACTTTCACAAAATGTCTCCAAGAAGCCTAAATTTAAAGTGACCACATACAGAAGATGGTGCAAAAGAGAATATAGTCAGATAAACAAGGCAGCCAAAGAGGTCCTTATGTGAAGGCTGCAGTGAAGACCTGATTAACTAAATGAGTTAGTTGGTGAAGGAAATCTCAGGTTTAGGCCATGCAGTGTGACCTGAGAAGGCAAAGACAAGCAGACCCGTCTTACACTGGCCTTTCTGGTCACAGGAGACTTACTTGTACAGTGGAGGCAGAGAAATACATCAAATGTGAGGATAACAGGATAAAGAGTGAAAAGATGTGAAAAGGGTTCAAGAAGTTTCTTTACCTTCTAAATTAGAGGAATTTTCCAACCAAAATTTCAGAAAATATATAGGTAGTAACCCTAAGCTATTATAAGAAACCAAAAAGATGCATAGAAAATGAGAGAGGCATTGTCATCTATTAAAGAAGGAAAAGAAAATGCACTTTAAGAACCATAGTGATGGGAAACTCACACTAGTATTAGAAATAAAGCTTAAAAAGTGCAATAAAGTAAAGATTTTTTCCAGGATCATTGTCATTCTTTTTTATAAATGCTCAGAAGTGAAATTGTGGATCAACAATAGTTCTGTTGTTTTGTTTTGCTGTTGTTTTGATATGGGATCTCGTTATTCAGGTTGGCCTGAGACTTGCTATGTATTCCAGGCTGGCCTCAAACTCATGGAGATTCTCCTGCCTCAGCCTCCCAAGTGCTGGAATACAGGAATGAATTCCCATGCCTGGCTAATAGTTCTATTCTTGAAAACTTCCATACTATTTACTATATTTATTGCAGCACTAATCACAGTACCCAAAATGTAAAAACACTCTCAAAATCCATGGACAGATGAATGCATAAGGAAACCAGAATTCTAGTCAACCTTTAATAAGAAGAAAATTTTGTTACATGCAACAACATGGGTGAATCTAGAAGACATCATTTTAAGTGAGATGAGTCAGACACAGAAGGGAGCCAAGCATGGTCTTATGCATATAAAAAACAAACTAGTCAAATTTATTGAATAAAAGAGTAAAAATAATGGTTGCTAGGGGGTAGATGGGGAGAGAGTGGGGGTTACCAAAGAACAGGCATAGAATTTCAATCAAACAAGACAAAGTGTAGAGATTTGCTGTACAACATTGTATCTGGTCTTAACAATAATGAATTGCACACTTAAGAATTTGTTAGGAGGGTAATGTTTTGCACAATAAAATTATGGAGGAAGGAAGAATAGGAAGAGGAAGAGGGGGAGGATGAGAAGGAGGAGATTTGCCAGCACCAGTAAGTACTCATCAGTGAGACTAATCATGGTGGGGATCATGGCCAAGGACCGGTCAGTCAGCAAAATGGCATTTCATTCTTTGGTGACTGAGGAACCACAGAGTAGCCGATCATTACAAACTTTGCCTTGTTAGCAATCATCCAAGATCACTTATAAAGATAAGTGACATTCTCAGAATCAAATAATTAGCAATTGGCAGAGCTGATATTTGAAACCAAGTCTACAGGTGCCAAAGGTCATGTTCGGTACTCCATGCTGTCCTGTCGTGAAACAGATTTGGTGAAATTTTGCATCCGCTTGACAAGTTGTTGAGATAGAAGCTGAACAGAAGAATGACCTTGCTGGTGTAAAGGAAGGTGTCAGCCACAGAGGCTTGCCCGGTGATTCGAATGTGCTGTTCATTTATTCAGTGTGAAGATGGTACTGAGTCAGAGCAACGAAAAATATGGTCAAAACCTAACTCTGACCCCCTGAGTGGGCACCGACTGGAGTGGGAGGAAGAACTTCACGCAATGATTTTTTTAATGGTGATAAAAATCAAGCTCAATATTTGGGTGGAAATAATAACCCTACAAGTCTTGATGGAAAGAGATACATAAGACTTTGTAAAAAGTACAAGTTTGGTTTAAAACAAATCATTGTTTTCGCTATTAAGGTTACATGAAATAGTATCAGTAATCCTAGATGCATAGTCTGCAGCAAATGGTTGGATCCTTTGATCATCAAATTTCTCACGTAGCAAATAGAGATGATAATTTTTATATCACATGTTTTGAGACTACAGGAGATAATACCTGCGCTGACAGTGACCAGCATAGACAGTGATGGACCTGTCTGAGTCCCATCCTGGTGCTTCCTTGGACTCTGTCTCCACTGGCCAACACTATCCCATCGCAGCCTCCACAATCAGCCTAGTGCACTATACAGAGCACACACGCATGTGTGCCCATAGGTGAATTTCACCTTTTTATATATTACTTGTATTTACAGAGATTACATTTGATTTATGCATAACATTTGCTTCAAATCTCCAATTTGGTGCATTTCTCCATTGCGAAGTACCCACAGCCCAGGCAGCATTTGTAGCTAAAATGAAAGGCTTTATAATAAATATTACCCTTTGTGTGTGCATGGAAAATGGTCCCTTTTCCTGGTTTTCCCTGAGGGCACACTATTTTGGCTTTATTGTGACACTTCTCTGTGACACTGCAATGAAGGAAAGCCATGCTTTACATGTCACTGAGAGAAATGCCACAAAATGCTAACATATCTTCTCAAGGTTGCCAGAAATCATTTCCACTGGGCTGTGTTTTCCCATCTGTGGAGCTCTGAAATGTTAAGGAAATAAATGAGCTCTATTATCTATATTTTTCTAGTAGATGAGAAAGAAAGAGAAAAAATACACTCGGCTCTGCATTTATTGTTCTATTCAATCAACTGTTGCTTTAAACATCCAGAGGCCCCAGGGAACTTTATCAATGCACTGAAGACTTGCAACCCCATATTTTAGGTTTTTATTTTGCTACAGTATTCTTAAAGGATTTTTATTTATCTGAGAGAAACTTTAGGGTTATATAAAAGGAAAGTTTCCACTTACACATCTGAATTCTAATTTGAAATGCCATTCTCTTTGATGTACTATAACTGAATTTTTAAAAATCATCAAGCCAAACCATAACTAGACAACATTCACGATAAACTCAGTCCTAGAACTATATTAGAAGCCAAATTCATTGAACTTTCAGGTTTCAGAAAAGATACAACAAATTAGGAAACTGTGAATTCCCAAAAT
The DNA here is from genome assembly GCA_004027455.1 of Hydrochoerus hydrochaeris. NCBI lineage: Eukaryota > Metazoa > Chordata > Mammalia > Rodentia > Hydrochaeridae > Hydrochoerus > Hydrochoerus hydrochaeris. The sequence goes on along the minus strand of PVLA01009572.1, from coordinate 17,058 downwards.
CTGTTCAGTAAGCACAGTTTTCGGTTTATTTTTATATGATACTTACAAATCTTAATGCAAATTAGCAGAAAGTCTGAAACTACTTTAAAATATAAGTCCAGCAACAAATATAGTCTGACTACTCCTCCTCCAAAAGAATAAAGCATATAAATAAATGGAGATAATGAAACTCTGAGTCCAAGGAAACCATTGAAATGTCCCAATATTTTCATGGAAAATTTATACCAAGAATTCCTACTGATTTATTCTAATTAGGTACAAAGCCATATACTCATCAAAAGGGCCAGGAAGGATGAATATGAATTAAGACTGAGAAAACCAATAAAAAAATGTATGATAATGGGAAAGGGAAAAAATATTATTTACAAAGTCATGGTTATGTCAGAAAAATCCAAAAGAATCTACAGAAAATTTTGAAAATAAAGGAGCAAATCTAGTGAGTTACTATTCACAAGTTAATTAGATTTCCATAAATCTATAAAAATAATTAGAAAATAAAACTTAAAAGCTAAAATCATTCACAATGGCATAGATATATCAATATTCAGTAATAAATCTAATAAAAGGTGTACAAATTCTACGCAAAACAAAGAGCTCACTGAAAAAAATGTAAAAGGCCTGAATAAATGGAGAGATTTACAATGTTCATGGCACAAGAGTATCTGGATGGCAAGATTTTAATTTTCCCCCAATTTATCTATTAGATTCAAAGCGATCCCCATCAATACCTCAACCTGATTTTTAGAAAAAAATTAACAAGCTAGTTGCACAATTTCTACGCAAATGAACAGAACTAAGACTAGTAAGGGCCACCTTGAAGAAGGGCAAAAGTCAAAAAAGAAGACTGTCATGAACATACAAGTGTGGAAAACTAGTTTAAACTAGTTCTTGAGATAAGATGTTATTGATACAAACACAAATAAACAGATGGATGGGACCGAATTGGTTCCAGAAATAGTCACACATATATAGTTAATTTCTGGTAAAGGTGTCACTGAGGAAAACATTCTTCCTTTTTTTCTTTTTCCTTTTTTTTTTTTTTTCTTCCATTGCCAGGAATCAAACTCAGGACCTCATACTTGCCAGGCAGACATTGTGCCACTGAGCTAAATCCCTGGCCCAACCCAGGATTCTTTCTTAAATGAATGGAGCTATGTCCAATTAGATACCTAAGGCATTGATTTGTACCTCATAGCATATATGGCTTTTTCTGCCATATACATGGCTTTATTTTCCACAATCTGCTACCCACAGTCAGCTGTGATCCAAAAATATTAAATGAAATATTCCAGAAATAAACAATTGGTAAGTTTTAAATTGTGTGTAGCTTTGAGTAGCCTGATGAAATTTGACACCATCCTATTCTGTCCCACCTGGCCCTAGCTGATCCACCCTGAGCCACCCTGCTGTCTAGCTGATCACCCTACATAAGCTACCTGCCCAGTGGTCAATTAGTAGTTACCTTGGTCGTCAAATGGGCTATGGAGGAATCACATGCTATATTCAAAGCACTCCTGTTTTATTAATGTTCCAAAGTACAAAGAGCAGGGATGCTGGATACATGGGCATGTTAAAGTGAAGCTGTAAAATGCTTTCTTTAAGTGAAAACCATGAAAGTTCTTGACCAAGAAAAATAGAATTTATACCATGCAGGCTTTCAGAGTTCACAGGGAGTCTTGGAGCACACCTCCTGAGGGTTAAGGTGGACTATTATTTATGACAATCCAGAAGGATTACAGATTCAAAACTTACACTGCAAAGCAATAACGTGAGGCCATATTTTTATGACCTTACCTTGGGCAAAAATTTGCCAAGCAATTTACAGAAAAGACTAATCTAAAAGAAAAAAATAATAAATTAGAACCGCGAACACAGTTTTGAAAACCTTTATGTAACAGAAGGCACCAACCACTATGGGGAGTTGCCTGTCAAAATTCTGGTTTTTAATCAATTTATACAACATGTACAACTAAGGACAATTCACTGAGCTCTGTTCTTTAGATGTGCACAGCCTTCCACTCAAGTGTGGAACTCTCTGAAACAATTTTTAAAAGGCAACTAAGAGTGAAAAGGCAAAGCCCAGAGCAGAAGATACCTGCAACATCTACATTTAAAAAGTCCGCATACACTACGGATTGTATAAAGAATTCTTCCCAATAAATAAAACAACCACAAAAACTAATTTAAAAATTAAGAAAAATAAAGACTTCAGCATTCACATTACAAAGGGAAATTTAGTCAGTCACAAATGAAGAGGTGCACAATCTCTTTGACTCTAGGGAAATGCAAGAGCCCACAGTTAGGTACCATTCATTACTACTGGGGTGTCTCTAATAGAAAGACTGACATTAAATGTCCATGAGAATCTGGAGCAACTGGAACTCTCAGATATCACGGGTACAGGTAAACTGCTGTGGTTACTGTAGGAAACGTGTGGCCCTACTTGCTACAACTGAAAGGATGGATGTCTAACCAGTGCCCGGGAATTCCACTCCTGCATATACACCTGTCTTAGCCACTTTGCCCTCAGAGGCACACAATACTCAACACAGTACTAAACATCTCAACTTAAAGGAGAAGGAGTTTATTTTGGTTCTTGGTTTCAGGCTGTAGTCAGATATGTTGTTCAAGGCAAACAGCATGACAGAGAGCTATAAGCAGAGGAAAAGCTGTTCAACTCACAGCAGTCAGTGAGCAGACAGAGAGGGAGGAGCTGGAGACAAGAATATACCCTCCCAGTCATACCACATCCAATCGGACCCCATCTAATAGTAGCATATTCACCTACTGAGATCATTAGGGGTGAATCCACCCATGAGTATGGCATCTCCGTGATATCTAGTCACCTTCCGAATATATGAGATTTGGGGGTCATTTTAGGTCTAAAGCATAGCCCACGTGATGGAAATATGTCCTTCCATGATGGGGTGTATGCTGTACAGTAGTGTGCTGTCCCAAAATGGAAACAATATACATTCCCGTGACTGTAGAATGGGCAGAATGTGGTGAAATATTTATATGCCTAAGTATCTCACAACCAGAAGGGAAAGACAATATTGCCTCTAATATCAGTGAGTTCCTCACAACCAAAAGGGTAAGACAATGTTGCTACTAAGAACAACAGTGAATACCAAAAACACACTGTTTTGTTTGTATATTTGTTTGAGACAGGGTCTCACTCTATAGTGCAGACTACACCGTGTAGTGTAAGGTAGCCCAGGCTGACCTTGAACTCACAGTGATCCTCCTGCGTCAGCCTCCCAAGGGCTAGGATTACAATCATGAGCTACCACACCCAGCAACACACTGTTGAATGAAAGAAATAAGACAGTAAAAGAGTAGATACATAAAGTCCCAAACCAGCATAACAGTACAATTAATCTACATGGGAGTGGCCCAGAAATAGGTTACTTTTGTGAGGACTATGAGTTAGGGTAGTATGAAGGGAATATCAGGAAACTGCTAAAGTTTTGTTACTTTGTTCTGAGTGGTGATTTCATATATATACATATATATAGCTGTATATCTACATAGTTGGACAGCTCTATATATTTATAGTTGAGGGTTTTTTGGCAGCAACTCTTGGTTTTGCGGAGACAGGGTCTCACTATGGAGTCCAGGCTGGCCTCCAATCTGCAGCAAACTTCTTGCCTCAACCCCCAAGTGCTGAGATCATAGGCATATGCCCTCAAACTCAGCTACCACTTTTTTAAATTAAAAGATTAGATAAATTTACAGGCTGGTATAATTTTTGCAAATGTGAACTGCGCATGTCTTTGACTGCCAGAACATTTTTGGACTCAAAAATCAAAAGTCATAGCTCATTCAAGTTTATAACTTAGTGAAGCCAATATAAGCAAGCAAGATTTAATGTACAGAATCATCCCTCAGTATTTCTGGGAGATAGATTCTAGGAACCCCTTACACACACACACACACACACACACACACACACCTAAATCCAATGACATTCAAATCTCTTATATAAAGTGGAATAGTATTCACAGATAACCTAACCACATCCTCTCATATACTTTAAATACTCTAGATAATTTATAATATCTAGTACAATGTAAATGCTATCTAAATGGTTTATAGACTGTATTGTGTAGGGAATAACTGGAAGAAAAAGTCTGCACTTGTATAGTACAGGTGTAGCTTTTTTTCTGAATACTTTTAATGCTCAGTTGTGTTCTTAAATGTGAAACCTACACACACAGGGCTGGCTGTATTTACAATGCTCAACATAGTGCTCTAAATCATTCACATGCATCAATTCACTGAATTCTTATAATACTCTGGTGCTATAATATCTCTAAAACTTAGAGAAGCCATATGGTCAATTATCACAAAGCTAATAATGAAAGAGTCTAGATTTGAACCAAATAGGTCTGGACCTAAATTCTGGCCTATTAATTACAATTCAATTATATTCTTCAATCTAACTCCAATGTACTGTTCAATGTTTTAATAAACAGATATGACTTAGCCCCTTTGAATGAATACAGCCCATCATGAAAGACCATTCAAAGCTCTCCAAATGATCAGTCTTTAGTAAAGACTGTGATTAGAAATTAATAAAGGCAATTTCTGAAATTTATTTGGTTTATAGTTTAAATATTTTACTTTTTCTTAAAAGATAAAAAGTTTTTATGTTGATATGGTGATGGAAAATATTTTCTTTGATTAGGAAATATTTTTCATCTTTCATGCACTAAGTATAGAATAAGGCACGAGTAAGGAGAGGTTTAGTTTTTGGTGGGGAATTGGTTTTGCAAATGTTCTGAAGTGATAACCACATGTAAATCCAGCCAAATTATCCAATATATAAATTATGTTAAGGCAGGAACTGTATCTAAGTTTACTTTCATTCAGCACCACATTTTTAAAACAAATTTAATCTATACCCAGAATAATGATTATTAATTAAAGCAATTGATATTTTTAAACTCCCTTTGCAAACCACTTTGTTAAAAACACTAGACAGGAGTCAGAAGCAGCCACGTAGGCCGGGAGGAAAACCAAGAAGCCAACACACCACTCCCGTGACCTCGCGGCATCCATGTGGGCCAGAAGGAGAACCAAGAAGCCAGCCCATACCTCCTGGGAGCCAGCTGGTGTGTGGGCTGGGAGACAAGAAGACCAGGTAAACAACCCACTGATTCAGGGAACACAGGCTGAGTTGATAGCAACTTAAGTACAAAAACAACTTAATGTGCATATTGTTTGATTGACTTTTCAGGCCTAAAGCTGAGCATCTATTTAGAGGATAACAATATGCAATATAGCAACTATGGGGGATTTTCTTCTGTCTTGTTTTTGAAATCCAACATTGTTCTCACTATTTTATTTTGTTCTGTTTTATTGTTTTGTTTTATTCCCTTAAAAATAAAAAAAATGCTCAACAATTTTCAACAATATAAATGTATGTGGGCAGTACTATGGTTCCAGTTTATAGATTTATGAAGATGATCATTCAACAAATATATATATATATATATATATATATATATATATATATATTTGGTGCCAAATAAAGATACAGCATGATCAAAACTGGAAAAAGTTTGCTTTTCCTAGAGTATTTATTCTAGAGAAAAAAGCTTACAAATTTTTGTAAATTGCATAAGATATCTATAGTATATAATATTTGAAGATAAAGGCTTTGGAAAAAATAAGAAAACAGGAAAAGAAAATACATGGTAGCAAAGGGTCAGAGTTTCAGATAATATGTTAGTCAGCTTCACCTTACTATAACGAAATATCGGAAATAAGCAACTAAAATTAGGAAAATTTGTTTCAGTTCACGTTTTGGAAGCTTCAGTTCTTGAACAGTTGACCCTGTTCCTTTGGACCTATGGCAAACCAGCAATGGCAGCAGCACATCATTACAGCACCACGTGGCCTAACAATTTACCTCTCAGCTGAGATGCACGAGGGTCAGAGAAGGAGGAGGGAACCAGGGTCCCACAAGTCCCCTCAGTAACCTAAGACCTCCCATCAGGAGAAAAATAATGTATCCATATGGTGCTAAGAATTACAGATGATTTTAGAGACTTTGCCTCAGTGAGCTGCAAACCCCTCCTAGTGTTTTGACAGAGTTACACACGTTGATTTTTGTGTTAGGATAACCCTGACTTTTGTGTTGAAGACAGGGTGTAAGTCACAAGGTTAGAAACAAGAAGAGTGGTTAAGTTATTGCAATAACCCAGCTACTGAATGATGGGTGATTTGGGCAGCTCTGTCACCCAGAAGGGTGGTAAAGAGTAGCCAGGGTCTGAGCATATTTGGCTTCCGAGATCAGACGACATCGGGCGTGTTCAGGATGGTCTGGCCATGGATGTATGAGCATATTTGGAAAAAAGCATAAAATGGAGTTATTCAAAGATTGCATGTGGATTGCAAGAGAAAGCAAATAGCACAGCACATCTGCAAGGTTTTTGGTTTAAAGATTGGGACTAGGTAGTTAGTATTGCCCAAATGGGAAAACTCAAAGAAACAAAATTTGAGAGCGCTGGAGATCAGGAGTTCAATCTGAAACATGTTCAAGTTAACATGCTCAATATCAATGGAAGCCAAATGTGACATGAGGTTGATATACTAAAACATAAAAGTGTCCTGGATCCTCTGAGCCACAGAAATCATAGTCCCTTCCTGTTTGTAGCACAGATCCAAAGATTTCTGCTTCTCAAGAGAATACATTCTTCCAGCTCCCTTTCTTGCCTTCTGAATAAAAACCAAGGTCAACACACATCATCTGGCTCTCTGAGGTTGGAAAGGGTTCACGTGCCAACAGAGCTGCAGGGTCGAGCTAATACTCATGGCAGGAACTGGAAGCGTACATATGGGCTAGATCTCAGGGGTGCTGGATCGAAAGCATGGAACATCAAACGGGATCAGGAAAAGTTGGTGTAGAAGCCATCTCTCATGTTACGGGATTGAACATTGTGTCAAGGCCCCTAGGAGGTGGTGCTAACATGCTGCTAGATTGGAAGCCTAGAAAAGCAGTGGTTCACTCTGTTTAGAAATTCCAGAACAGCCATTGCAAATGATAAGAAATCAGGCAGAGAAGTATCATTCTTGGAATGTTTATCTTAGCCCAAGAACACCCTAATAAAAATCATCATGATTCCTTGCCCAATATCTGAGCTTGAGGCAGTTCCTGACCCAGAACATGATGACTGAAGGGAAAGCTAGTTTCCCAGGAGGGAGGTCCCTAAAACTATCCAAGTCTCTAAAGCAAGGGTCCTTCTCCAATCCCAGCCCTTTCCCAAAGGACTTGTGGCCATATGCTTCGGGAACAATTACCCTGGGGAGAAAGCACTGAATAAGAATTTCAAGATCAGTTGAATAGTGTCTGATACCTATAGATTGAAGCTGCACTATGGGTTTTGTTAGAGGGGAAGTGGATGGGATAAGTCCTAAAAAATAGTTTCCTGAGCAGGTGGGCAGCCTGACTCTATGAATCTGCCTTTTGGTGGTGTACTTGGTCTCTGCATGTGTATATTGGAACAGATACCATATTTCTTGTCCACAAGTTAAAAGTTGAGTAAGAGCTAACCAAGTGGGACCCTAAGCAAAATGCTCTAAAACTTCTCCTTTTCCCTCACCAAAGTATTAGATCCAAAACATGTTATTTTGAAGGGAAAAGGCAAAAATCAGTGCCACTCTGAAAAGTTGGACAACATGTGGTTGGTGGTTCTTGTCTCACTTTTTCGTTTAATTCATCAATGTGTCCCTACCAGACTGACTCAGGAAGTTGACAGTGGATTATCACAAACTTAAACAAGTAATAATTCTAAGCACAGCTGCTATCATAGATCTTTGTTTTAATAGAATAGCACAAGTTTAAATACCACACAGGTCAAAAATCTCGAATTTGGTACCAGAAATTCTTTCAAATCAGAAATGTTTTGAGCACTAACATGACATTACAAGTATAAAATTCTACATCTATCAATGTGATAGCTCACTATTAAAACATAAGCAAACTAAAAAATGTATAAAATTTCTTTCTGGCTATACATATAATATATGTAAACATAGATGAATTTTGTTTTCAGACTTGGGTCCAATCTCCACAATGTCTCATTATGTATATGCAAATATTCCAAGATCTGAAAATATCTGGAACTCTACTGGTCTCCAGCCTTTTGGGGAGATGTTACTCAACATGTACATGTGGTCCTTCCGAGGGTTGTATTATCTCCTCTGTTTTTTGCCATGGTACAATCTGAAAGGACCTCGATAATTCACCCCTCTCACAGGTAATCACATTAATCAGTTCTGTTGATGATATCATGCAAATAAGGAAAATAAACAAGAAGTGGCAAGTGTTTTTGGAGGCCTTGGAAAACATCTGGGTTTGAGAGGCAGAAAATAACACAGCAAAGACTTGGTCCGCGTCGTATCAGTGAAGGTTAAGGGGCTCAATGTGCACATTCTGATGGGTGCCATTTACAATAAAGACAAATTATTGATCTCACATTTCCTACCACTGACATGGACAAACAGTGCAAAATTGACCTTTGCAAATTCTGGAGATAGCCTTATCACACATGGGACTACTGCTCTGACTCATGCATTGAGAAGTGAGGGAGACGAATGGGTAGCTTTAATGGGCTGCGGCATGAACCAAAGCTATTGTGAGGGCAGCCCTGTTGCTTGGACTGTACAACCTGGTAGAGCTGATGGCTAGTTTACAGGTCCTATGGTATGGAACTTATGGTAAGACCTAGTGAAAGAATTGCAATGAAGACCCATAGAGTACTGAAGCAAGGTCACGTTGTTTGAGCACAGAATTACACACTACTAGAGAAACAGCCTTGGTAGAAACAGAATCCTTCACAATAGGATCAGAGGTGACCATTATGAACTGGATTCTGTTACTTTATCCAAGTCATAATGTCAAGCAGGTCTGAAACAACCCATTATAAGATGGAAGGTCCAAGATTAGACTGAAGCAAATCTAGACAAAAGAAGCAAACCAGAAGAGCAGGCGGCCTCTTACACCCACCTTATGGGGTAGCACCTCATTCTTACCTTCCACAGGCAGGGCTTACTTAAGGACTCCTGTGTAGCAGCTACATAAGAAAAAAAGTAACAGATCAGCTTCCAAACAGATTTGCTCCACATCTGAGTGCAATCTATAAAGGGTCTAACAGGTAAACTCTTAAAGTATGGCTCTAAGAGTATAACGAGAAGAAATATCACTAGGCAGAGCTACAAACAGAGCAGTGGTGCATGTTATTCTCATTTTATATGGACAGAACAGTAGACCCATGGGTGAACTGAATAGCTTAGCTAGTCAGGCAGGGATAGGGAGATAAACTATTTAGCTGGAGGACCAAAGACGAGAAAGTTGGAGGAAAAGGCATGTGAGTGGGCTTAAGGAGACATAGGATAAAGTGAAAAGGTCTTAATCTTGCATGAAAATAACAGAACATACACAATGGAAAAGACATCAAACTCCCACCATGTTGGAATGCCCTGGTCAGGTGAAGCCATCTAGTCTCTGTCTTTAGCTTTCCCAGGGCTGGTCCAATAGTGTCATTAATGGAGTACCTTTAATGGCAGGGATTGAGGTATGGTGGGGATTGATGCATCCAGTAGCACAAGATCCTACCAGGACTGATGTAGCTACTCCTGCAGCCCAATATTCCATCTTCCATGAAAGAAGGGTATGTTCATTTCTCCAAAACAGCATCATTTCATGAAGAGACTAGCCAGCCACTGGACTCTTACCATGCTATAGGGCTGGGCAATTCCTTTTGACTGGAATTCACCTATTGTTTGAATCAGTTTGCCTTCTTTGCCTTTAGAATCTCAGAAGTACATGGGGGTCTGTGAGGGTATTCAGAATGTTTGCTCCACCAACAAAAAAATCCTTGTATAATTCATAGGATCAAAGGACCCCAGTAGGAAAACAACCACAGGGGTTTAATCATAAAATTCACTGATACTATTGCATTCCCAGAAATTGCTAGCCTCATGGAGTAGAGGAATAGCTTCTTGGGATGGGGATATAGCTCAGTGCCACAGTGTCTGCTTGGTAAGTGCAAGATCCTGAGTTCAATTCCCTGTACCAAAAAAAAAAAAATAATTTAATTAAATTAAAAAGAAGAATGGCCTCTTAAAGACATAACTGATATGCTAACTTGGAGGTGGTACCTTGTGAAGATTAGGGACCTTTGGGAACAATACGCTGTCAAAGATCATTATATAATGCTATATCCTCAACAATTTGAATATATAGATCCAAGAACTGAAAGGTTGAATTAGAAATGGCATGGTTTATATCACAGCGAATTTGTATAATGAATTAGTTTGGATGTAAATATACACTAAGTAAAACAATAATAAAAAGAGGTGAATGTGGTGGCACAAGCCTATAATACTAATACTTTCCAGGTTGACACAGGAGATCTTGAGTTTGAGTCCAGGCTGAGCCATAAAACAAATTCAAGGCCCATCTGTATTATACAAGGAGACACTGTCTCAACAAAACAAAACACAAACTACTACTAACATCTCCACCACAAACAATAATAATTTTAAAATATGAATGATTTGGATACCATAACTCCCCGTGATCACGCTGAAGCATTTGTACATTTCCAACCTCTAAATCTAGGTTCTACAGGTCTGAAGATCCTGGTTCCAAAAGAGAAAAGGTTTCTACCAGGACCAGAGCAAGTGTCCTCTTAAATTTCATGCACTGACCACTTTTCTTTGGGCTCCTTGTGCTGAGAGATCAGCAAGCAAGGAAAAGTGTCACTATCGTGGCAAGAGTCACTCACCCTGATCACTAGAAATAACAGGACTTCTGCCAGACGCGAGACAGGAAAGGATACACTGTAATTGACACCCACATGGTCCACTGAGGTATCACTTGGATGTGTCTGATTGAAATTTGACAACAAATCAATAACTTAGCAGCCGAAAGACCTGAAGTTGTGGTGCAGGAGGCTTCAGACATGAAGATCTGAGTCATGCCACGGTGAGCAAGGCCACCTAGCACAGCAGAAGTGCTTGGTAAGAACATGGATGGGTGGAAGAGTAGGTAAAGGATGCGTTAAACACACAAAGCAAGTAGCTGAGCTGTGAAGCTGTAGGCTGAGCTGTGAAGCCATAAACCAAGGTGGATACTATGGAACGCCGCTCCCCTCCCCTCCCTTCAGGATGAAGGTGTTCATTTGCACCACCTGCTGAGAGTGATGAGAGTTAGTAGACTTTGGCTAAATACCTTTGTGAGGATTGTCCTCAGCCATTTAACTGCAAACCAAGGGTGGGTTAAGGCTTCTGTTGCAACTGCATTGCCATTCACCTGCCCTGCAATTCAATTTCTCTGTCCATCCCGCCTCTCTTATGCCCAACAGGTAACGTTCACAAGAGCACAACCCCAAAGCATTATGCATACAAAGTGCTGACTCTGGGTCCGTCTCCTAGGTAGTCTATCCAGGGACAAGGGCATGTTAAGACAAGGCTCAGAGGTCTGAAGGCAGGTACCGGCTGTAAGACTGGACATGAGAAGCCTGGATGTGCTGGTGAATATGGAGATTGCTCTTGACACCCCCTGATAAGGACAAGCAAATCTTGAGAATCTTGGTTAAACTTCCTCCTCAGGCTGTGTTCTGCTCATGGAATTTTCTGCAACCCTGAGAGAGGAAGAATAAGGTAAAGCCTACAGGATACATGGCCTTGGCTGAGGTAGGCAGGTTTGCAAGAAGTTAAGAACAGAATTCATGATAATCCATTTAGAAAGCTAATAGCTATTGCCGTTTGACGGTGAAAAATGTGTTAGTCTATGTGACAACACTGTAAATTTCTTGGATAACGGTTGTCATATTGCTCCATTAGGATATCCATTCATGGTGAGTCTTCAACATTATATATTCAGTTTTAAAATGTAAAAAAATTCACAGATTTCAGTGACCTATTATTAGACTGGTATAATAAAAACCATAAAAGTCTGTGACATTCTCTGTTTGTCATGAGCTCATAATCTAAAAAGACAAAAAGTAAATACAGGAGACAGCAGTAACTGACAGGAGAATATGCAGTTAGATTTAACAGGAGTGATCCTGCTACGTGACAGAGGAGGCAGGAGAGAGCAGACACTCTCCTCTTGTGTTGCAATAGATAGGCAAGCTTACTTACAAGGAGCTGAGATAACACTCACTGAGATCTTACTCAAAGGAAACATAATCTTAATATTACACCATAAGGAGTTGTTTTCCGTATTTTCTCACTGTGCATTTTACGAGATGAGCAGATTATCCTAAATCCTAATTTCTGCTCAGCATTTAGACAATTGCATAGTTGTAGTCTTTCCCCCGCAGACATGATGTCACATTTGGTGAAATGCTGTATGCTCTTGAAACTATTTTTTTGCATTTGAGAGGAGGGTCACCTTCCTTCCTGAAGGGCCCCCAGCACACTGGGCTGTGGGATATGCGAACAATCTGTACATATCCGCTTACACTGCATATTTAGGAAATCAGAAGACAGGACTCTGGGGGAAAGTCCAAGCTCTGTGCATCCATTGGAAATGGATTCCTAAGAGAGTTAACAGAACATGGGAAATGACGAATTTACTTTTATGCTGTGAAGGCGGTGCAGCTGTCGTTCATCCTGCCAGGATAATCCCTGAGATGTCTGGGAAGCTTGGTGACTACGTCCATGTTTACAAAGCTCTGTCACATCAGGTGTGTCCAATAGTAAACCTGTAATTTAAGCTTCTCCTATTGCTCATGTCATAAATTCAGCATCTATTAAGTTGTCGCTATTTATCGATGGTTGGCTTGCTGTCATGGAACACTGATTCCATTGGCAAGGTTATTTGATAATGCCAGGTTTATGAAAGGAGAGACATTTCTCCAGAAGGCCAGAGCTAATAGATGTTTTCTTCTTCTTTAATTGAGATTAAGTTTTATGAATGACAAATTAATTGCTTAATATCTACAACACAGTTTTTTTCTTAAAATAATCAAATTAATAAAACCATACTATAATAAAAATAAAAAGAAAAATGATAAGAAGCTTTCCCTGAATCATGAGGTAATGTTTATGTCAACTTGAAAAGTCTCCCATAAACTTCCAGCTGCCCTCGGCACTGGGTGAATGTTCTCCTTGATGATGTCATACTAGCCATACTATCAAACTCGTGATTCCTACACTTCTCCAGCACTTGGCATTTACCTGGGTTAAAAATTGTATCACTCTGAATTACAGTGGTCTCCTTCAGTAACCTGGATTGCCTATAAGAGAATAGAGACTATTTAAATTAAGGACTTTGTCTTAATAAGATGTGTTTACTGATATTGAACCCACCTGATGTAAACATAATAAACTAGACCAGTAGAAACGGGAATATGAGGAATTGCCTTTTCTAGGAGATGCATCAAAGCCATCCCCTAACAGAGGGGTGATGGAGTTGGCATACTCCTGCCTCATGTGAGCTTCTGTGCCCTCTTTGCCACTGAAATGTGCTCTTGTAAGACAGTCAAGAGAAAAACAGAATTCCCCAGTAACCTGTGAGTAAATCCTAACTAGTCCACACAAAGATTGGCCAAATGACCGTAAACTGATTGGTCCCAAATGCTACTCTCCAAGAATATCGACTAACCATGTAGTTTTAAAAATGGTTAAATTTTCACACAAACCAAAGTTTTTTAAAATCAGCTATTCAACCATTGACTGAAAAATATACAATGATAAGCCAAAATTTGGAAAACCACTATAAATATAAATAATATAAATATATTTTATCCAAAACTAATGTATCTTACTTAAGTAATGTGAGTACTACCATACTCTATTTAATTGTCCATAGATTTGCTGGACAATTCAGTTAATGTACAACCACAGCCATATATAAACAATATAAACAATATATAAACAAATATAACAAATAAACAATAATAAACAATATATAAATTATAAACAAAATGTAAATAATTCTCACATTATTTTGTGTATAAATCCACACACATTTCATTTTTGCACATTCACAAATATCTAGTTTCAAAAGAAAATAAAAGTGTCCCTTCTTAATTTCCCTACATATTATTTTATCTAATTTTAAATAGCAACTGTGCATGTAAGAAATAGTTAAAAATCAAAGAGCTGCTTAAATACAGAGGATGGAGGAGAGGGTTGGGGCAGAAGGGAGGACTGTCAGCAAGTGTCTGCTCTCCTTTCCTGTTTCCTTTCACACACCTCTGTTAGGTTTCCAAGGCTGTGAATTCCTAGACAGGGACTGACCTGCTCACTGTCCCTGAGGGAAAGTGCTATAAGCCACAAATCTCAAGCAAAACTTTTAAATACAAGAATCTTCATACAACAGACAGTCCTCAGCTTATGATGTTCAATTTAATACTTTTTTGACTTTACAGTAGTTCATAAGTGATATGCATTTGATGCAAACCATTCTCAGAATTGTGATTTTGAACCTTTCACTAGGATTGTGCCACAGGGTATGGTCTTTCTCAGGATGCTGTGCAGTTTTTGGAAGTACACAATTAGCTACATGATCCCAAGATGAACAGCTGACAGTCTATAGGGTGCAACTAAGAGGTTTAGTTTAGTAGATTAGAGATAGTAATTGCATGTTCAACATACACTATTTTCAATTTAAGGTGAGTTTATCAGGAAGTAATCTCATCATAAGTCAAAGAGCATCAGTATTTTTAAATCACTTCCAGGAAAGATGCAGAAAGTTCACCACTTAATTAACAATATATTTTATTTGGTTGATGTCTTTGCCAGTCTTGTGAGGACTGACATCCTGGGCATCCTCTCCCTGACTTTATGCCTGGAACTCCCCAGAGGCTACCAACTATGTGTTACCTATCTTCTGGGCACTGTGCCAGCACTTTCCATAATTGAAGAGAAATAGAATACTTGTATACACCCTTCTAAGAAATGAATAACTGTCATACATGCTGAACTTCAAAGACAACTGTAGTTATTTAGTAAACAAAATAAGAACTTCACATTTTGCAGAACCAGTATGCAGGCACAGATAAAATTTCATTTTAGCTCTCATGTTTCAATGGGAACATCAAAATGGTGTAAGTGATATTAATTGTAATATGTACTTAACAATGTTACTCCAGAATAAAAATAGCAAAGGTAATTAATATTTCATACCTGTACCTAAATTTAGGCTCATGAAAATCAGCCAGGCAACTCAGAGGGGAGACAGGTTGGTGTAGACAATTGAAAAAATTATCTGTATTTTGCTCCTATGCACCAAACCTATCACAGCCCAAGTTCCTATTCATGTTTTAGAGGCAGGCAAATCTTTACTAATGAAAATGGTCAGGTTTATTTACAAGTATTTTAAAGTAAAAATCATTAACCAATGATGAGTTGGGAGCATCTTTATTTCTGGGGGTCAATCACCCTCAGAAATACTCAGACCAGGGCCTCCCAGTGGCACATAAGTAGAATGGAGTTAATTTAGGAGAGCTTTAAATGCAGGCCAGGATACATAAAGGTGTAAATTAGTCCTGAGATGAATAAAATACAGATATCCTTCTGTTCTCTAGCAACACCTAAGCCAGAAATTTGAAGGAAGAAGGAGAACACGAAAAAGGTAGGCGAAATAGAGAGAGTGGGCTATAAGGGAAACAAAACTAAAGTAAGGAGGTCAGAAAGAAAGAGGGAAATGAAATAACCATACGTGGCTGTGTGTATGCACATGTGTGTGCTTGTGTGATGTGCCTGTGTGTGTTTGGGATAATTAGTCAAAGACTGATAGAAATGAAGGGACACAGCAACCCAGTGAGACAGACTAGAAGGCAGAGACACACAAATAAGTGGTAAAGACTCACTGAGGGAAAATAAAACTGAAGGCACGTGTGCCCCTACACAGCCAGAACAACTTCCAGTATGATGAGCAATTTAGTAGTTTTGATTTTCTAAGACTTTTTTCAAAACCATGTGGCTGTTTAAATCTAGTGTTTTAAATGCCAATTTCATTTTTTAACATTTACCTGAATGAAGAAATTTAGTTTATAAATCTGGGTTCCTTTCTCTAGTGCCTTGAACTAAAAACTAAAAACCTACAGACATGCACAAGGTCGTTGCTAAATAATGTGCAGAATTGCTTGGTATTGGGAATATTTCCATTTATCCTTCTGAACTTCAACAAAACACATCATGAATCATTCGACAGAACCTGCTAGCTTACAGGAGCAATATTTAAAAAGATGACCATGCGTTGAAATAGTCAAGAAAGTACTAAATTCATAGGGATCATCTACTTTTGAAGGATTATTATAATTATGTGTGTATAAATGTATGTGTAATATCGCTGTGTGTGAGTGTGTATACATATGCATACATATGTACACACACAAATCTGTGAAATGTTTTAGCAGCCAAGTATCCCGCTGAATCAAAAATAACTTAGTTTTAAAGGCTTTCCCAGATTTAGAAGCACTCAACTAAAAATAAAGCCTGCACATCCCACATGTCACCTCCTATAATCTTGACTCTTATGGACAGATCTGTGCCTTCCCTCGTAACACCAGATTTGCTGGGGACACAATCCTGCCCCTCTTTCTGCATCCTACTCCGGGGAAGTGCAGGTACACACTTATCTGGCCTCTCAAGTATTAAAAAGTATCTGGTATTTTCACTCATGAGTGATGGTAGAAGGTATCTTACTGCCAATGTCTACAACTCAGTTCAGTACTCCAACACATAACCTTTTCGTAACAATTTGGATTCTTATTCTTGTTAAAATGTAGTTGCCAGAGGAGCTAGAGATGGCCGACCAGTGAGCAACAAAATACAGAGCCTCGGGGAAGAAACAACTCATAAGCCAGAATAAAACATCCTGGAGAGACCCAGACAGAGGGAGATGGATCCTCTTGACACAGGAAGAAATTAAAACATAAAAAAGCTCATCAAACACGCAGTCTCAGGGCTATAACTGGAAGAGCTACAATTACTGGACAAGGCGTTTCACTGTGACCGGCCAAGTTTAAGCCATCCTGAATTTGCAAATTTGCACAGGCTGGCAGAGCCACCCAAGCTCATTCTTGC